>ML805695.1:136998-151831 GCA_009831015.1 Picea engelmannii
TGTGATGCAGAGTCGGTTTCGCGTGCCGTTCGCGCCAGCAGGATCGTATCGACGAGACCTATCCAGGCGTTCCAACTTCAACCAATTCTGAGCAAGTTCAATTTTGAGCATTTTTCTCCACTTAGGACATGATCTCCTGATCATCACAAATCCTAAAGACAAGGCAACGGGAGCATTTGAAATCGCAAATCGCGAAATAGCGAGGAGCAGTGAGGACCGTCCATCCTAGAGGATGTGTGGCGACAATCGCGGTCATCAGGAAATTTTCTGAAAGGAAAAGTCATTCATTGGAAATTCGAGCATCGGGAAATCGGGGATCCCGTGGACAATAGGCCAAATACATATTGACACTCGAAACCCCGAATCCCGATAAAAGATAGGATTTTGGTCATATAAAGGTAGTTCACATGACTAGGGCATAGCTAGGAGGGGCTAAGGCACAAAGGGAGCATATCGGGAAAGTTGAGATCGGGAAATTGGGAACCAAAGGGTCATGACATCGGGATTTTGAAAACCCCAAAACCCGATTGTTATCTTCTGTTGAGAACGGAGAAGTGCTCAATCCTAAGGGCTATAACAAGAAGGACAGACCTATGGGTCAAAATCTTACTAAGGATTCCAGGGGAGAATCAAAGGAGCCACTTCAGCTCAAGGGTAATTTTAGAACGATCCTTAAGACCGGAAGGTCAGGTGCGAGACCTGCTGAGGTAGGTGCCTGTGTGGACGCCATCAAGTGGTATCAGAGCCTAACTCTCGTCTGTATATTTTAGGCAAGGAAGGCATAAGAGGTAAGGAGCACTCTGATACACATCAAGTGGTATTAGAGCTTAGAAAAGCTTATTTGCTTTCTATAGCAGGAAGAAGGAAGATTCACCATGCCGCCAAGAAGGAGAGATAGAAAATCACCCGATCCAGAGGAGGAAAGGGAGACGTCCAGAGGAATGGGTAGACAGGTATAGAATCCAAAAGTAGAAAGGGATATGCATGACATATGTGCCAGACTTGTGGATGTGGAGATAAGACAAAAACACACAGCTGATGTAGGAGATATCAGTGAGTCTGAAAATGAAGATGATGTTGGACATGGAGAAGAAGAAATCACAGCAGAGGATGCAGTGAATGAGCGCTTACTTAAAGCTGTTGCAAGAATGGGTGCAAAGGTGAAGATGGACATCCCAGTTTATGAGGGAAATCTGGATGTAGAAGATATTCTAGACTGGATTAGAGCTCTAGACACATATTTTGACTATGAAGATGTCGAAGAGGACAAGAAGGTCAAGCATGTCATCACGAGATTAAAAGGACATGCAACATTGTGGTGGGATGAACTACAAGCGAACAGGCATTGCCAAGGCAGGCAAAAAATTAAGATCTGGGACAAGATGAATGCAAAGATGAAGGCAAAATTCATCCCCAGGGATTACTAGATTACTCTGTTCAGGAGAATGCAGAACCTGAGACAAAAGCTGATGACAGTAAAGGAATATACTGAGGAATTTTACAGGTTGAATATCAGAGTAGGTCATCATGAAAGCAATGATGAAAAGGTAGCTAGGTATATCAATGGCCTAAGATATGAGATTCAGGATGAGATGAGCATGGTAACCATCCAGACGGTGGAAGATGCTTATCAGATGGATCTGAGAGAGGAAGAAAAACTAAGCCGAAAGCAGAGTCAAGGAGGCCGAGGCAGGAGTCAACCCAGAGGCAAAACTATTGTCCAGGATAGAAACCAAAAGCCCAAGGAATACTGGAAGAAACCTTAGACACAGACAGAGAGAGGTGGAACCTCACGGCGAGGGCAGCAATATGTTGAACAGAGAGGACAACATACTAAGCAGAGAGGAGATTATGCTGATAATAATACTTTTCCTCGTACTAGAGGTAGGGGAAGAGGCAGAGGTGGAGTAATTACATGCTTCACATGTGGAAAGAATGGACACAAGTCTTATGAGTGTCTTTATAAAAAGAAAGAGGGTGGAGAGACTCACATCACCGAAGCACAGGGGAGAAATGTTGAGGCAGAGGATGCTGAAGGTGGAAGATCACTAATGATGCGGAAAGTTCTTTTGACACCCGAAAGGGAGGTGGAGAGTTCAGTCCAAAGGACTAGACTTTTTTGAACTTCTTGCAAAACCAAGGACAGAGTGTGAAAGGTCATTGTGGACAGTGGTAGCACAGATAATCTCGTTTCAACCAAGATTGTAGAAAAGCTGGAGCTGGAGATGATTGAACATCCGAGCCCATACAAAGTTTCATGGCTACAAAAAGGACATCAGGTAAATGTCACTAAACAATGTTTAGTTGAATTTAAGATAGGAGGATATAATGATAAGATCTTATGTGATGTTATTCCCATGGATGTTTGTCATCTATTGCTGGGTAGACCATGGCAATATGATAGAAATGTGATTCATGATGGGAGGATGAACACATACACCTTAGAGAAGAATGGGAGGACACACATGTTGCTTCCAATTAAGGATAAGGAGGTGAAGCCGGAAGTGAACAACACAGTACTTCTCATGAGTGGGAAGGAACTTCTTACAGAGGTTAAGAAGAAGGAGGATCCACAGTTCATTGTGGTCAGAAAACCAAAGATTGTTCCAACTAGCACAAGAGTGGATGATTTGCCAGAAGACGTTCAGGAACTGCTGGAAGAGTTCACTGATATAGTAGTGGATGAATTACCTCATTCGTTGCCACCGATCAGAAGTGTGATTCATCATATTGAACTCATACCAGGAGCTAATTTTTCAAACAAAGCCATGTACAGATTGACGCCGCAGGAGAATGAAGAGGTAAAAAGGAAAGTCCAGGAGTTGTTGGACAAAGGTTTGGTCAAGGAGAGCTTGAGTCCGTGTGTTGTTCCAACAGTACTCAGTCCGAATAAAGACGGAGGCTGGAGGATGTGCACTGATTCCAGAGCCATTAACAAGATAACCATCAGGTACAAATTTCCATTGCCGAGGATGGATGATCTGATGGATTGCTTGAGTGGAGCAATATATTTTTCAAAGATTGATTTGAAAAGCGGATATCACCAGATTCGCATGATAGAGGGTGATGAGTGGAAGACAACATTCAAAACAAATGAAGGGTTGTATGAATGGCTTGTTATTCCGTTTGGCTTAAAAAATGCGCCAAGTACCTTCATGAGGTTGATGAATGAAGTCCTGAAGGATTTCATCGGAAAATTTGTTATCGTATATCTGGATGATATACTGATTTTCAGTAAAATGGAGGCTGAACATCTGAAGCATTTGCCCATTGTGATGAAGAGATTACAGCAAGAGAAGTTGCTCATAAACATGAAGAAATACTCATTCATGAAGACAGAGCTCATTTACTCGGGATTTTTTATTTCTGCAGATGAGTTGAGGATGGATCCAGATAAAGTGGAAGTAATAAAAAATTGGCCATCGTCGAAGAATATCTTTGAGGTGAGAAGTTTTCATGGATTGGCTAGTTTCTAATGAAAGTTCATCAGGAATTTTAGTGGAATTAGCGCAGCGATGATGGATATAGTGAAGAAAAGACATAAATCTTTTCACTGGACAGAAGAGGTTGAGAAAAGTTTCAATTTGTTGAAGAGGAAGATCACGGAACAACCAATTCTAGTGTTGCCGGATTTCCAGAAGACATTTCAGGTGAAATGCGATGCAAGTGGATTTGCGATAGGGGAAGTCTTAAGTCAATAAGATAGGTCAATAGCATACTTCAGCGAGAAGCTGAATGAAGCAAAGGTGAAGTATTCCACATATGATAAGGAGTTTTATGCCATCATACAAGCATTGAAGAAGTGGAGGCATTATTTGATTCCGAAATAATTTATTCTATACAGTGACAACCATGCATTGCAGTTTGTGACTCAACAAGAAAATTTGAATCAGATACATGTAATATGGGTTGAATATATGAAGAATTTCACTTTTGTAATTAAACACATTTCTGGTACTGCTAACAAAGTTGTTGATGCTTTGAGCAGGAAGTGTTTGCTGTTGCAGAAGTTCCAAGTCAAAACGTTGGGTTTTGATGATCTCAGGGACATGTATGCAGATGACCCAGACTTTAAGGAAGTGTATGAAGCAGCTGAGAATCTAGTTCTCAGAGATAGCAGTAAATGGGTCGAATACATGATCCAGGAAGGATTGTTGTTTAAGGGAAATCAGCTATGTATTCCGAATTGCTCCATGAGGGAGAATCTGCTGAAGGAGAAACACAGTGGAGGATTGGTCGGACACTTCAGTCATGATAAAACATTTGCAAAGTTGAGCGAATCATAATTTTGGCCAGGAATGGGAGTAGAGGTCAATAGATTTGTAGACAGATGCAGAATTTGCCATCATTCGAAGGGAAGGAAGCAGAATGCATGTTTTTATCAACCATTACACATACCTGAGAAGCCGTGGGATGAAATTAGCATGGATTTCATATTAGGGTTGCCAAGGACGCAAAGAGGATTTGATTCGATCTTTGTGGTGGTGGATAGATTTTCCAAGATGGCACACTTTATCCCATGTCAGAAAACCAGTGACGTGACTCACATCGCGAACCTGTTTTTCAAAGAAGTCATTTGACTTCACGGCTTACCAAGGAGTATAGTTTCGGATAGAGACACGAAGTTCATAGGGAACTTCTGGAGGACCTTATGGAAGAAGCTGGGAACTAACTTGTCTTTTAGTTCAGCTTATCATCCTCAGACGGATGGACAGACAGAAGTAGTGAACAGAAGTCTAGGAGATTTGCTGAGAAGCTTGGTGACAGAGCACCACAACAATTGGGACAATATATTGCCGCAGGAAGAGTTCGCTTATAATGACTCAGTGAAAAAAAGTACAGGACAGAGTCCATTTCATATTGTTTATGGCATACAGCCGAGGGGAATTTCTGAATTGAGGGATTCAGAACAGAATGCAACTAGGAGTGCTAGTGCAGAAGATTTCGTAGAAGTGATGAAGGAACTTCACAGCCGAGTGAAGGAGCGGTTGCAAAATTCAAATCAGGAGTACAAGCGTAGAGCAGATCAACACAGAAGACAACTTCAATTTGAAGTTGGTGATTTGATTCTGGCACATTTGAGAAAGGAAAGGTTCCCAAGAGGAACGTATAATAAATTGAATATGAAGAAGATCGAACCATGTAGGGTCTTGAAGAAAATTGGAGAAAATGCTTATGAGATTGAATTACCCGATGGGATTGGAATTTATCTGATATTCAATATCTCATATTTGTACCCATACAAAGCTGAGGAAGCAGGAACAAATGATGAACAGTTAGAGGTTCAGTGGAGAAAGAAGATGCCAGTTGCAGATAGGCCACAGATGGAGTGGATACTGGATAAATGAGTGGGCAAGAAGACCAGAAGAAAGAAAGAATACTTCGAATATTTGGTCAAGTGAAAGGCCATCCAACTGAAGATGCCAGCTGGGAAAATGAAGCAAAAATTCAAAAGCATGTATAGACCGTGCAAGAGCTCATGGATAGGATCCCATGAAAATTTTCAAGTGAGGGAGTATGATGCAAGAGCATCATCAACATCAAGCGAGCGTGGGGCAAGTGCCACACATTTTGAGCATATGTTAAATTGTTTAAAAACTTTTGAAGAATGGATGCGCCAAACTTAAATGTGATAGTTAAGGAGAGGCATACTTATGCATTGTATAGGACCTTGAGCGATCTGCTCTCGTACATAGTAGGTAGAAGGCATTTATGTAAGTAGGTAGAATTAAATATTAGATTAGACAGTTTTAGAAGGAGTGGAGGGAAAATGGATATAGACACCCTCATTGTGTTGTTGTAACATAGCTAGAAGCATTGGAGCATAGAAGAGAAGCAGAGAGCTGTGTAAGAACACTCATGTACTGATATTTGGATTAATAGAAAGAGGTTGATTACAATTCATGGTTTGCGTTTATTCTCTGTGTATTGATGCTGAATGATATGCTCATGAATATTTGCTTCCTGGTATACATTTGCTTTTATATGTTGTGTATGTGATTTCATGGTTTGAGTTTGAAGTCTGGAAGGAAGAAGGAATGAGTTTCAATTGTTTCTCTATCTGAGAAAGATTCCTGCAAGGGGTGCAGTTGAATTTTCCGCAAGGAGTGGGTCGATAAGGAGTTCAGAGGGTTGTCTCTGAAAGCTCAGGAGAGGTAGTGGTTGTTCTCATTTCCTCAGAGTGCATTTGTGCACAGGTGCTGTGCAAGGAGTGCGCAGGCAAAAGAGAGTCTCAGGGTTGCGTACCTGAGCCAAGTATCGAAGGACTACTGCTGCAGGCGTGTGCAGAGTCAAAGTAGTTGACATTGGAAGGTGTCTAAAGGTTGCGTAAGAAGTGCGCACCAGAGTCTTTTCTAAGGCTCGAAGTTGTGAGAAGCTCAGGAGGAGTAAAGCCGTTGAAATCATCAAGGGGAAGAGACCAACGGTCAGGATCTTGTGGAGAGGATTTTGCAAAAATCCCGCTAGCCGTCAGATCTGCCAGAGAAGAGAGGAGGTTACGGCAACGTCCGAAGTTCAAGCTCAGGAGATTTTGGACCGTAGGATCTTCACAGAAATACCCGTCAGCCGCTGGATTGACCAGGAGTTGCATGAGGTTTAAGCTTCATGAACGGGAGGAGGAAATTTCCGACGAGAGGTGTGACCATCAGAATTTTGGCATTCGTGAAATCGGGAGTCATGAGGACGAGTGATCGGGAATTTTCATAGTGAAAATCCCGGAATCAATCTGAGCCGTCCATCTTGAGGAGACAGGTGGAAATCATCGAGATGTCGTCGGCATTTCGGCGACCGGGGTTTTAAGTTGACAAATAACTTGTGTCATCGGGGCATAGTAAGTCTCGAAACCCCGAGGTTGAATCAGATCCATCCTTCTTGAGAGGACACGTGGTGAAGGTCTAAGATCTTGGGAAAAGTCCCGAAAGTGAAGACTCCATCGGAGTTTCAAGATTCGGCAAATCGGAGGTTCTGAGGGAAAAGGGTCGGGAAAATCCATGTTGAAAACCCCATAGACAATCGGAGCCACCACCAGTTGGGACGCGTGTCAGAAATCCGAGGGAAGTCAGGAATCGATATTTCTCAAGTCAAGGAGACAAGGAGGACTTGCAACTTGGAATCGCAAAGCCTGGTTTTTCGAAAGGAAGGAGAGCTACGTGTGGGACCCAACTGACGTCATCTCGTTAGAACGAGGCATCGGGAGTTTGAAGTCATAGAGACCCTGAGAGAAAATCAGGGCCGTTCATCTCTAGAGGATGCATGGCGACAATTGAGGCTATCGGGGGAAATCCCGAAAGGGAAGCCAAATCATCATATCGAAATTCGACGTTTCGTGAATCCTGAAGACAAGGAAACCGGAGCATTTGAAATCACGAATCCCAAAATAGCGAGGAGCAGCGAGGACCGTTCATCCTAGAGGACGCATGGCGACAATCGCGGTCGTCAGGAAATTTTCTGAAAGGAAAAGTCATTCATCGGAAATTCGAGCATCGGGAAATCGGGGATCCTGTGGACAATAGGCCAAATACATATTGACACTCGAAACCCCGAATCCCAATAAAAGATAGGATTGTGGTCGTATAAAGGAAGGTCACATGACTAGAGCATAGCTAGGAGGGGCTAAGGCACAAAGGGATCATATCAGGAAAGATGAGATCAGGAAATCGGGAACCAAAGGGTCATGACACTGGGATTTTGAAAACCCCGAAACCTGATTGTTATCTTCTATTGAGAATGGAGAAGCACTCAATACTAAGGGATGTAACGAGAAGGAAAGACCTTTGGGTCAAAATATTACTAAGGATTCCAGGGGAGAATCAAAGGAGCCACTCCAGCTCGAGGGTAATTTTAGAACGATCCTTAAGACCAAGAGGTCAAGCGCGGGACCTGATGAGGTAGGTGCCTGTGTGGACGCCATCAGAGTGGGAGAACTAATATCCCTATTGATACCAAGGAAGACTTTAGGATTTTCATCTGAATGGTTAATTGAATCCATGGTTCCAAAAAATATACTAATTTCTTCTTTATGAGTAGGCATGTCCAAATTAATTCTTTCAGAAAGACAAGAATCTTAATTTTTGCAAGATCAATTTCTGAAGAAAAAACTAGAAGACTCAGGTTGAACTAGGAGAGGTAACAATGGAGGATAATTCTTACTTACGTAGGGTGTTGAGGTATATCACATCTAGCCAAAAGTGGAATTAGGATTTACACTTTGTTTATATACATTTGTTGATCAATGTTAGTATATACTTTTTCATCCTTAGTTTTATCCTTTTCTTCCTATGTTCCTTGTATATTCTATACTTAGTCACTTTTTCTCTTTGAAATGTGGGTTACTAATTAGGATACCATCAAGTCCACGGGTCCAAAAATTTGCTAAACCGCAAGTCTATACTTGTCACTTTTCTTACCTTATGACCCCAACACTTAGTCAATTTTCTATGTTTCGAGAGTCTCGTTGCGAGAGATCTATCCACTCCTTATCCTGCAAATTCCCATGTCCCACAACCCACAAACCCCCATCACTCAAAATGACCCCTTCTATTTCCACGTCATGTATAATGCATTGCTTACCTTTTCATAATTGGCCAATTTTCTTGGATGCAGATGTGGAAAAAACTTCCATTTCATTTTCCTTTTCCCTTAGACCTGCAATCTCATGTTCTCCAAAATGACTCATCCACTTTCGCAACCCACAAAAGAAATTTTTCTTATACTTAGTTTATTTCACCATTGCGGATGCAAGATTCCTTCCTTCTTATCTTTTCGACTCTCCATACATGTAGTCTTGCATCCCACAATCCTACATCCCGCAATCCCACACTCATCATTATGCACTTTCCATTCTCCACTTTTCACTCCCATACTTAACCATTTTTCATGTTTCGTGACATCATATCACTATTCCAAATATCATTTACTTCCCCTCCACCACTTGTGTGAACCTAAATATCATTCTTAAGTGGCATAGATTTCGTAAAGGCTTTGTAATAAATTCAAAATATGACCATGCAAACTAGCAACTTTAAAATAAGAGATACAACAGTTGATAATCAAGACAATACATGGTAAATTTAATAAAGAATTAAAACACCCCATTGTAAAAATATTATAATAATAGAAGCTCCACCTATTCATAAAAAGAGAAATCAGTGTAACGACATGTCAAGTAAAATAAAGTACTTGTATTGTAGAGACACACTCAACACTCTTAGATGAGAATATCACCAATTCCATTGGTCACAAGCCTATAAGTGGTATTTGGTCCTTCCCTCTATAGGGAAATAATTAAACAAGGTTTGGATTTGAGGCATAGCATTGGTAGGGAGTGTACCTAAGTTGTCATACTTCAAAGAACTGGTACTTTGCTGCACTGATAAGTTTGACAAAGAACAGAGAATTATTCAAATCCAAGGGAGGCCACCAATTTCCTTATCCCCCCCATTATTCAAGAAAATGTTGCAACTTCCAAACCCCACTCTGTTGTTTAAGACCGATGAAGAAAATGAGTTTCTGAGAGAAAACCAAGGAAGAGCATAGATCCTCAAGAATTATCTCACCAACTTAATAATTGGTAGCAATTCTTCTCAAGTCGTGGTAAGTTCTCTCAAATACCAATACAAAGAGTTTTCCTAGATTTTTTCCCTAATAATTGGACTAGAGTCCATGAATTTTGTGCCAAAATACATTGTGTACATTCTTCACTTTGTTGTTCATGAAGACACCATGATTGACTGGGCCTGAATCATCTCCAATGATAAACTTTTTTTAGTTGGGTGGCCTAAGAAAAATCATAAAGTTTTATTTGATTTTGTATTTGGTCTATGTTATTGCTTACTGTCACATATTCGAAGACTTTCCTAGATAAAGGAATCTTGATTTTAAACATAAACTGACTTCTTTCTGGTAACCAAATTTATGGAGACATAAAGTCCAACACAATTTTTACATGGTCCAAAATGGTTTTATGTCTTCTTTCAAAAAATTGATTCATGGTCCTACTACATCTAGTTTGTCACTAGAGGCTACATCCTTTCTCATTGAGAAATTAGTTTTTGAAACTTTGGAGGAATAAAGTCTTTTAAGACTATTTGAGTTACAGAGGAAACCCTTTTGATTACCTCTCTATGTGTTTGATTTACCTTTCATCATCGAAGTGTGTAGACAATAAAAGTATTGGGAACACTTTTTCAATGAAAAAATAAAGAAACAATTTATTCCATTACCATGGAGGGATGGGGAAATAGTTTTCAAAAATATTTCCCATTTAGATGAATTTTTTGGTCAACTGGACCAACTCATTTTGAAATAAGTGCAATCCATCAAGGGTTTTGATCCTAAAAACTTATTTTCTGCACACGTCTCTATTAGGATATTCATCATACTTTAGTAAGTCAGAACAATTTGAAGGAGTGGGGAGATAACTGAAATAGCCATGAGGCCCCTGTTGAAGAAACCATGAACACCAGTGAAGAATTTTTAAGCACTAATGAGTTATATTGTTAGAAAGGTAGAGAGGCAAGTAGTAAGAACCCTAATTCAACCAATATATCCCAAAAAAATTCTTTGAAAATAACAAAACCTAGAAGTAGTGGTCTGGAACTAGCAAGGACATCCGCCAAAAAATTAGTTGACGATGGAGATAAAGACCCTACAAAGAAAAATTTGGAAAAAAATCATATTGTACATATGTCCATTAAAAGAAAAATAGAAACTCAAAAAGTGGGACAAGATGTACTTTAAATTGAAGAAAGTCCCGGACCCATGGAAGTAGATGATGTAATAGAAGAACCTAGTTGGTCGGAGTGAACATTGATGGAAACTACAAAACATTATTAAGGATATAGCTTCCCAAGAGCCATAAATCTTTGAATAAGCTTTTGCTACACTTCACCACATGAACTACTACAATAATTCTAAGAAATTGTTAATAAAAAAAAGTAAATATGAAAAATAAGAAAGTTGTTAATAAATGGAAATCAGAAATCGATTTTGATAGGGTTCCACTCTCAAAAATCGTGGAATTTCATGATGCAACAGGGGAAGCATTGAAGGAACATATTTATGATATTGAAAAAATAAAATGTATTTTTAAAGGAAAGAATAAAGGAATTAGAGAAATCTCTAATTCCAAAACCATTGTTTTCTAAATCAATCACTGCAATTCATCTAGTACATACTCTTGAACATGTTTAAGAAAGAAGTTTCAAATTGAAGGGTTCATCTAGTTTACTATTGGCTGTAAGAAAATATGTTCGATATGGTATCCCTAAGAGAATATACTTAATCCTTGAAATTTGGGAATTAGCACAGAGTTCAACTATCTTCTCAACAAGGATTACGCACTTTAATAAACATCTCCAAAAATACTTAGAAAATGATGAAGGATTTTATAAAGAAGCAGTGGGAACATTTGCAATGAAGGTTTCAAGCTAGAGTGGAATACATAGAAGAGAACAAAACCTTCCCTCCAATATTTGAATGAAACAGATTAATGCTTGTTGGCTTAACATATTCAAATGTTTAAGAGAGTGTTGTCTGAGTGTGATGTTGTTAAAATTAGGAGTGACATATTTCTAAAACTTGTTGATCTTACCAAAGAATTATATGGCCCTCACTTACTAATGGGTACAATAATTTTTTCAAAAGAGAAAATATTAGAACAATTAAAGGCATTAAAAGTTGCATGGGAAAATTAATTTTGTGACTCGGTTTAATTCTCCAAAGAAAAAATAGAAAGTTGTATTTTCTAGTATATAAAGAAAAATGATGATAGTGAGGACACGTTGCACCAATTAAGCATTGATTTGAGATAATTGGAGAATGAATTATTCAAAATAGATACCAAGCATGAAATAACGGTTTCTATGATGAGGGAATATATAGAACAATGGTTAACAAAGGATTTAGTTAAGATAACTGAGACATAACAACAAGAAGTAGTTACAATAGTTATGCCACCTCTAGCACATAAGCAACAACCTACAAAAGGTTACTCAACAAGAAAATGAAAGGTTTAGAATTTCCATCACAGTAAGTTGAGTAGCCACCTTGTTCTTTCCTTCATTTCTCTTCTTCACTCAATTGTCATTTTTCCTTTTTCTGTTCCCAACAACTTGTGAAACCTAAGGCTGACCTATGAATATTTTATTTTTTCTTCTAGGTCCCTTTTCATTTTATGGTCCGCGGGAGCCCCATCCCAATCCTCGTTGAAGGAAAAACATAGTTTACTTTATTGTAACCCCAAACATTATTTCTTATTTTATTAAAGACATATATTATTTTTTAAGGTTCCCAGAGAAATAATTTAGGACATAACATTATTGATCTCTGATACTTAATTTTTAATCATTATATTTCATATATGTCTATCAAAATATTGGTTGCATTTAATGGAACGATCATTTAGAGTTATCTTCTATATGTGGTCCATACTTTCTTTTTCTTTGTTGAATATTGTGTATTAATTTGACGAATGTTGTGACATAAATTCCCTCCTATGATAATGTATACTCTTTTGGTTTATAAATCTTGTGACATAATGTAAATATTTACTTTCTGTGAGATACCTGATCCTTCTCAGGTATTCTTTGAATGTGATTATTTATTTTATGAATAACACATGGTCGTCTCTCAGAAATTTGTTTTCTTGCATGTTATTTGAAATAGAGGAGTACCAACACTTTAAAAAAGAAGGGGAAGTCATTCTTGTGAGGTTGAATTATAGAATGTAAGATAGTATTTTATATAAAAAAAAATGGTGACCATAATGGGGAACTAAACAAAAGGTTGGTTTCGTATATAAAAAGTTTCAATGACTCTAATAGAACCAAACCAATCCCAAATACAAATTAGACTTAGAGATCAAACAAGTGTCTTGCATCAGTTCTATCACCTAACAATCACAGCAAAAAGGAGTCATGAAGAAATCGAAAGAACTTAGGAAGATCTTTCTCAAGAAGAAGAAAGAGTAATCTCCTTGAGACAAAGAAGACAACTATAAATCATAGAAAATATGGAATCATACAAAGGTCCATTAACACGAAGTAAAATCAAGAATCTTGAGATTCACCAAGTATTCCAAAGTTGAAGATCTGAAGCTAGTAATATAATAATCATGGGTGATCGAGAATAACAAAGAAATGAAATTCCTAATGAAGAAATATAAAGAAATGAAAGAAAAAGAAACCCTAGAAGAAGAACTAGGTCTATCCCACTCAATTTGTATGGAGAACAACATCCATTACCAACCCTGCCTCAAGGAATTCTACCTATCTTTTCAGGTGATGGAGTTATGGATCCAAAAAGGAAGATGGATTAGTTCCTTAGTATTTGTGATATTGATTTGATTGAACATGATGATTTAATGGTTAGAGTATTTTTGCAAACTTTGATAGGCCTTTCTTACGAATGGCATCTTTCCCTCCTAGATCAATCAATTGGTTCATTTGATGATATAGAGGATATGTTCATGACTAGATATGCACAACCTATTTCATACCATACTTTGCTTACTCAATTCACCCAAATCCATCTCTAAAAGGGTGAAAATATCAAGTATTTTAACTTAAGGGTTTTCAAGACATTAAATCAAATCCTAGATGGGTAATGCCCAAATGATCCTATCATATTTGGATTTTACAAGAATTCCATGTCCTCAGATGTGAATTATGAAATAATAGTTTCACAAATACATACATTACGTGAGGCAATCCAAAAGGAAACATAAATGGAAGAGTACATGTTAGAGACTAATAAGAATCTTGATATTATTCTTGGAAAAGTGCAAAGACAAATGATCGATCTGTTAATATCACCTCAACGACCATCCACTTCTAGAAGTTATGAAAATCGAGGAATTGGGGGAGGAATTATCCAAGGTGTACCCCCTAATTTCAGAAATTATCCTGGAGCTTCCCAAGAAACAAGACAAAAGATAGAAAATGCTCAAATGAGGAGAACAATTAGACAAATGCGAGATAACTTAACTCAAGAGGTGAGAGAATGTCATTCCACCAAAGAAAAATATGAGAGCTACATTACTTGATCAAAGAGGAAGAAATGATATAAATGAAGATCATAGACCAAGAGCACCAAGAGTTACAAATCCAAATGTTATTGTACTAGAAGAAATTGTAGAAGAAGAAAAATTTGAAATTTTTTATCAAGAAACAATCATTAATCAAGAAGAAGTTTTGGAATAAGTCCAAATAAAAGAAGGTTCATCATCTTTTTATATTTTTGATGAAGAAGATGATCCTGAGAATTCACAGGATAATGTTATTCAAAATATAACTCAAGTAAATAAATTCAAGACAAGGGAACAACCAAAGAAAGAAAAAGTGAAATTTAATACTCGAGAACTAGAAAATCAACAACCGATTGTTAATGAGGTGAAAATTGGACCATTGCAAATGAATTATAATATAGTTTATGAGTTAGGTCAACTTTGAATTACTTTAAAATTCACAGAGGTAGTCAAGATACCTCAACAAAGGGAGAATATTTTGAATATATCAAATGATACAAATTCAAGAATAGAGGTAGTTGTGATGAACACAAGCCAACAAAAAAATATCACATTAGTAAGGCTAAGAGGAAAATTTCCATTGTTTTATATATCATTATAGAATCATGATTTTACACTACATAACTACTTGGTAGATGTTTCAGGATTAATCCGTAAGTGCGGACATGAACCGATCTCCCTAGATCCACCTGGATCTAGAACAAAACAGGACAGAATATATCGCTTTCCCTAGATCTAACTATTGAATTAAATTGGAAGTGAGAATAAGAGACATACCTTGTAATCGCTTCCTTAATCTTTGTTGCTCCT
>ML805695.1:171203-187984 GCA_009831015.1 Picea engelmannii
GTAGGTTGAGGTGTTTTAGAAGAAGGAGCATTGTTCTCTCTATAGATGTTAGGATTGGTCCTTCTAGTAGCCATAGCCATATTTTTACTTTCAACATTTATTGCCACCTTAAATGCATTCTCTAATGATTTGGGTTCCCAAAGGCGAACCTCGTGTTGAATGTGATCCTTTAAAGTTTCTATGAATACATCAATCAAGTGCTCATCTGGAATATCGGTTACCTTTATATTCAATCTTTGGAAGTTCTCAATGTGCCCGGTAACTGAACCCTTTTGCTTGACATTTATCAATTGGCTAAAGAAGGTTTTTCTCCTTGTATCCTCATAGTGTGCTATCATTTCTTCTGTGAAAATTGTCCAACTAACGAGTGATTTTTGAGAACAAAGCCATTGGTACCATACAAATTGATTAGGTTCTAAATATAAAGAAGCAATTCGTACCTTTTATGTATGTGGCACATTATGGAGATCAAAGAATTGCTCCATCTGAAGTATCCATGTGATTGGGTCCTTGCCATCAAACTTCCTCATATCAATCTTAGCAACATGGTTGGTATTCAAACAAAAGTTGGAGTTTCTCCATTCTTGATTCACCTTCCTTGTGTCCTCATCATGAATTTCATGGGATGCATTTTCACTTTCAGGTGTCTTCTCTGTTACAAAAGTTTTCAATACTTCCATGATCTCCCTTTTTAAACCATCCATCTTAGTATCCAACATAGCTTCCATTGAATCCATCTTATTTTGTAGTTCATTTATGTCCCTACACATTTCTTCACCTTCATCAAGAGTCAAAGTAGGATTTTCTAGAGGCTTATTTGGTGTAGAAGTTCCCTTTTTTGGTGGCATGTTGGCCAAGTATCACTTTTGAACCTTGATTTTGAGGTGGTTTTGATAGACAATATTTCTTTTGTTTTATCTCCCAAGTTTCGACCCTTCTGGGTATGAAAATTTCTTTTATGTAATTATCTAATATTTATTCTCTGCAATGCCACAGGTTTGATCAAAATTGGATGTGCCAAGTGGAATTTATGGTAACTTCCCCACAACTTGCCGATTTTTGGCCTTTCCAGGATATCTCACTTGTATAGCATGCCCCGCACAAAATAATTGATATAAAATTCTGAAACTCGTACCAGAAATACTAAAACCTGTCCACGATCCAATGAAACTAGTCCCACTCAAGTTGGATACTCTAGAAAGAATTTATGATTGTTTTACCTGGAACACCTTCTTGAGACTAGTCAATAGGACTAGTCTGATACCCTATCTTACACAGGGTGTATATACAAATTTTAGATGACCCAGAAGCTGAAATTTTTACCACATATACCTTACTAATTCATGTAATATCCTCAGTAGTTCAAGGTATGAAACATTACATAAAAGTTTGTATAGCGAAAATTCCGCAATGACTCAGTTTAGGATGATTCCAGAACCCTATCTTGTACACGTTGTATCTCCAAAAGTATAAGGCCTTGGGAGCTGAATTTTGAACCCAACGTACCTTGCTTTGTATAATAAATATCCTCCAAGCAGTTCCTTCTGAAACATTGTAGAAAATAAGTTATAGCGGAAATTCCAAGGTGTCTCAGATGTAGCAGCGAAACCCCAAGACCTTGAGCTTTGATACCATATGTTAAGAACCAAATATCAATATAGCATAGAAAAACCTCAGAAAAAGTACTCAATGCCTTGAAAAAGAGATAATTTCATATAATAATCCTCTTCGAGGGGGAAACCTCCTTTTACCCCACTTAAATGTTCCAGTACAAGATGATTCAAAATGAAAATGTCTCCTTGGTATATATAGGAGACTAGGAGGTATAATTACAACTAATGGCCTAAATTCGACATAAATAAAATAACATTACTAATATAATATGCCCCAATTAAGGGGTAATGAGCCAATATTAGGGCTTAACAGAGAAACAACCAACTGTTTATTTATTGTCAACAGAAGTTGAGTACAAAGCTCTATGCAATGCTACTTGTGAAGCTGTTTGGTTAAGGAGAATTCTTGAAGATATTGGGATTCCAAATGGGGCCAAGTATTGTCAAATGTGACAATCAAATTTCTATTAAATTGGCACACAACCGAATTTATCATGCCAGAACCAAACATATTGAAATTCAACATCATTTTGTAAGAGAAAAGATACATTCAAAGGAAATTGACTTGATCTATTGTAATACCACTGATAATGTGGCTGACATCTTTACCAAGCCTCTTGGAAAGATGAACTTTGAAAAATGCAGGAAACAGTTAGGAGTGATAGAAAATTTGTTTCTTCATTAAAGGGGGATGTTACAATAATGAAGACACGTCTAGAATGTATTACACTTAGAATATTGTTTTAGAGTTAGTTTCATTATTACTGAGATTGGGTTTGAAGGTTGTTTGAGATCCACTTAAATAGGAGTGTGATCAAAATATAAATGTAATTGATCTCTTTGCATAATGAAAGTGATGTGAGCTACGTCTCACTTTTGTGTGAGGTTTATGTTAAGTTTTTGATAGTATGTACAAGAAAGGAAGGAACTAGATCAACAGTGGATACTAACCCAATACAAAATGACAAAATAAGAGATGGGCCACATTATGGTTGATTGGGATGATGAGTGGAAGATTCCACCATTAGAGACAGGGCCATCAAAGAAGAAAAAACTGAAAAATACACAAGGTTGATGAGGATGAAGAAGAAGGAGACGACTAGGAAAAAGGAAAGGGCCTAGAGGAAACTACTCAATAGACAACATTGTGCCATGATAGGAAGAGAAAAGAGACAAAGACAAGGAGACTTGGACAACAATGACTGAAGCGCAAATCCGTTAAGAAAATGGCTATCTAGGCATTGACTATGAATGATTTGGAGAAGATAGGAAACCAATTAAAATAATTCATGGATGACACATTTCAACGCACATCACAACAACAAGAAGAGATGAATAGACACATGTAGGAACAGATGGAAGAATTACGAAAACTATTAGAAGCAACAAACATTAGATAAGGGAGACAAACAAAGGAGGAATCAACAACATGAACTACCAAGAATGGAGAGGTAGAGCCAACAATCTCTTAGTCCTTAGAAATAGCAAGAGAACAAATATTGATTAAGATAATGACAGGGGAAGTCAAGATCCCCACGATAGAAATGAAAGAACAGGCCAGGGCACCAGGTCACATTGAATTAGTGTTATCACAACTGCCAATGGACATATTATAGGAATTACAAATGAGCACAATGCAAGAGTTGAACGTGCGGATAGAGAAGACATCTAGTGAATTAGTGAATATTACAATAGAAAATGTCACATTAGAGGTGAATTACAACAAAGTTAAACAAGAGCATGATTAGGCTGCATAGAAGGTAGAGAAAATGAAATAAGCATTCAAAAAGGTATATCAAGAACTCCTAGAGGTGAATATAGAGAAGGGGGCCCTGGTGGAAGATCAAGTCATGAAGATAAGTGAATCCATTCAGGGCTTTCACAAAAAAACAGTTGATCTAGAAGCACGCATAACACCAAGCACTCCACCTGAAGAGAGGTAGATGAGGAAGAAAACTGTGACAACAATGGTGGAAAGTATAAAGACTCTAGAAGTAGAGTGTTCTCAGTTGTATACAAAGAATATGGGAATTTGGGCACAAATTAGTGAGGATAAGGAGGAATACGATATAAGTCAGAAGATCCAAGTCGTGCAGGAAAAGGTGAAGAAATTGAAATATGTGATAGGCACATTACCTCTAGCTGAGGTGGTAACTGCGATGAATGAGAAAAAAAATATGTATTCAAAAATGAATCAGCCAAGGGCTTAACATCAAGCTCACACACAATAGATAGAAGTACTACAGGAGGAAGAATACAAAGTGACAATGACCTTAACAACAACTCAAGAAATTATCAAACAAGCAATTGATGAAGGTGTGGAGAAGATACAGTCTCGCGTCATTGCAGAAACAGTTGACCAAAGTTTGTAGAAGGAACAAGAGGTCAAGGAAAAGGCCATGACAATGAAAGATACCTTTGTAAAATTCATTATGCAATGGAAGAAGGATTGAGTGGATCGAGATGAGCCACACGCGTAAGTGTTGGGGGCCTATTGGATAAGAATTTTGGTTAAGTTTTGATATCTTCACCATAAGAAGTCAAAGAACAAAATATGGTTAGAATATGGACTAGAGCGCGCGACAATAGTGGAGTTCAAGGATTTAAAGTGTGTGACGGAAGGATGCATGATGGAGTAGCGTGTAAAAGGCAAAAAACTATTATAGACCGTTGGGTTTTTGGGGACATTGTTTTCCACTTTGTAATATTCTTAGCCCGATTTTAATGTGTAAATATATAAAGGGTTTTTGGGTAGAGAGGTTTTGAATGTCAAAGAGTCTGAGGTTCATAAATTTTGGCGGTTCAACATATGAGAAGTTCTTAGTGATTTTTGGGTAAGTTGAGTCGAGTGAAGGAATACTTTTGAGGTATGACTGGGGAGTTAATCTCGCACTGCAGTAGAAGGGCTAGGTATGTTTGGGTAATATTTTTGTTTCATATTTTCTAGCACAGTGTGCATCTATAAGAGAATTATCACTAAATAATAAAAGAAGCCATCCATTGTGGACATATCCCATGTTGGGTGAACCACATTAAACCTATGTGTTATGATGTTTAATGTTATTACATAATGATGATAATGCTTAAGTATGATGATGAATTTTTTAGCCATATATTATGTTATAATGTCGTGCAATGAAGTATCTATTAATTAAATGAATGTTAAGTGGGAGAATGTCGTGCATAGAATATATTGAGTGTTAAGTAACTCTTAAGTAATGGAAAATACACAATTGAGTAAATCGTAGAAAGAATATGAAGAATTCCTCATTTCCCCTCATCACTGTAGAACCTTGGTTCCTACAACCCCTCTAGATGCCTTGGGTGAGACTTCACTTTCTCTGCAAGTGATGTGAAAAGGGACGGTGTCTAAGGGTTTTGTTGTTATATAGATGATTGACCCTGGGTCTGCCCACTACATGCCAACACCCTTCAACTTGATTCTATCTCTTTCTAGGGAGATAGTTTCTTTCATATTTTGACCCCATGGTATTCCTACTTGTTGGTCCTAAGGTCTACACTCGAATGCTAAAGGGAAAAACTAGGCCACCTTACATTTACAATAGTTTATTTTATGTTTTATTGGTCAATTGGAGGGTTGGTTTACCAAGATAGTAACATGGTTGGGTTGGAAAATTGACACGGAGGAGGGTTCTCCTTGGATGGTGGCACACAAATGACAGACAAGTGAAATAATAAAAACAAAGGGAAACAACAAACCACTCAATGAATAATCTGCTGCAAGAAGTTTAATACTTAAAATATCATTTCAAGGAATTAAACAAGTATCAAAAACACAATTACTCCCTCAGGTTGCGATAAAAACAAATATTCACCAAGAATTAGCTATTTTCATAGGTTGCAGATCAATAATGACAAGTTATACAATATCCGAAGGAAATGAAATGTACTTTGCATAGATCAAAAATTGCATTCAAGATAAGATAAAAACACATGAGGATTTGAACGAAAAACTATGATCAAGAGTATATTCACTAGGTAGAGAGATTTAGTCCATGCATAGAATGGGTCCAACCAGTCTGATGTATTTTTATCCTTTCCAAAAAATCCCTGACCCTCAAAACATACATAAACTATATATTTATCAAGGTTGCAGAGGCTCTCGTCCATTTGGGACTGAGACTTAACTCTACATTAACAATTGTAGAATGAATTATTAACTTGACTAAAACACTGTTGGAGTACAACAATGTATACTTCATACTTGACTTAATAAAAAATAGTGGTTCTTATCACACATAGAAGACCACTTATTATGCTTTAAACTAAATAGATTCTTGAGCTGAATAATTGAAAACTGACACTAGCAATGAAAATGGACTAATGCGTGAACTGGAATGAACTGAGACTATGGAAGAAAATTATTCAGAGTGATAGAGATGACTTTTTTTATTGATCATGGCATGCATGCCTGTTGTTGGAGGCCACTAGAGACAACTAGATGTGCAACGTGAAAATATCCCCTAGTGATGTGGCAACTAGACATCATATAAGCACGTGATTGTTGAATTTTTCAAGGGTGGTTTGGATCCACACCGCTTCGACTCCTGTAATCCACCACCAACTGCCATGTACCTCATAAGCTATACCATGGTTCCAATTGCGAGACTGCTCTGGAAGATTAACGTTCAAGCATTTTTTGTCCTCAGAATGAAGTGTGGTCGTCGATTGTGTTGCAACCTGGGATCTGGGTAACCCTACTATTTTAGTGCTCGTGCTAAATTTCTATCCATATTCCATATTAGAACTCCCCTAGCCATATTTAGCGATGATGCTAATTTCTTAGATCTCGGGAGATTTTGAACGCAGAGCATGAATATCTCCCGAAGTGACATGGCGGTCTCTCGTGACTTTGGCACTTCAAAGTTCAGGAGCTTCTGAATGTTGTTCTTGGAAATCCCCTGAAGGATGATCTCCTAAATATTACGTGGCAACCAGATGTCATATTGTTGATGTGTCATGGAAATAAGGGTGACATGTGTCACGTGGAAATGGGCGAATGACGCAACCAAATGACCTGGAATGAGTGCAATGTGGCATGATCGATGAGTGTGCCACATGTCTCAACTAATGTTTTCCATGTGCTTCAGCACTTTGGGCTTCGAGAGTTTTGGATTGTGAAGCATGAAGTACTCCCAGAGTAGTACGGGCCCGAAGTGACATGGAAGTCTCTCGTTACTTCAACAGTTTGGATTTCGGGAGCTTTTGAATGCAAAGTGTATGGAAAAATCCCAATGTAGTATAGGATCGAAGTGACATGGCAGTCTGGTGTCACTTTTGGACTTCGACAGTTCGACACTTCGACGTTCAGGAGTCTCTAGATGTAAATCATGAAAATCTCTCGAAGTGATTAGCCATTGCTTATCACTAATTAACTCAGCCTTAAGTTGTGTTTAACATTAAATACTTCGGGAGTTCGACACTTTGGTGATCGAAACAATGACAAGTTCATACGCTCGAACGCCGAAGTCATGGAGTGACTTTCCTAATGCCTTATGTTAAAACCCACGTGATTCTGGACCCCCAAATGGACGAGATTCATTGATTTGATCGACCTGTTGGATCTTTACCGTTGAAAATTACCCTGTCCGTTTTGACAATCCATGCCCGAAAATGATCACTCTGAATTGCTGCATTTTGTCCATGGGATTTTCCTATGCATACAAAAAGGCTTGGTCAACCTGCTGTGAGCTTAGAAAACATGATGACAAGAATTTTGAAACAAATACAACCTGTAATTATCCTTCAAGAAACAATAGAAACAAAAATGCATGAAGACTCAATCAAGAAAGAAACGAATGAGAACCAAGTCACTCAGTAATGGGAAACCTTCTTAACCAACTAGAAGAGGAAACAATTTACTAAGTCATAGGTAAATGAGAGAGGAGGGACAGGGGTATAGAACTAGGTTACAACACTACTAATGCGGGGTAAGTAGAAATACCTTTGACTAAGTAGATTACTTGAAATTCAACCATCATTGGAATCCTCATTATATGTGTTTGACATTTTTTAGTGTTCCAATTGGCTCAATAAGTATTTGATTTGCTAGTTTTAAGAAATTCGTTGTTGGATCCAGTGGGGGTCTTCCAAGACATTTCCATGTATCCTAGGGGAGAATGTTGAATTGTGATTCAAACTTGACCATGACTTTCTTAATCATGCTTATTTTGATATCAAGGCTAACTTGGGGATCATAATCATTCATATGTTTATCCTATGAAAATTGTTGAATATTTTTATACGGTCATTAATCTTGTTTATAATCCCTTATAATATTAATCAATTCAATCAAACGGCCAATTGAATGTTTTTCTTTCAGTAGCAGGAGGAATTTATCTATGATGATGTCTAAATTTTTTTGTTTCCTTCCCCTACTTGCACTTATTTTTTCCAGGTTGATATTTTTGAAAAAATTTAATGCTTCCCACTTTATATTTTATTCATACTCTAGGTCCGGGAAGGTATTTCGGTATCTCAATTGTTAAACTAGTGATTCTTTGTAATTGTCTTGACCTATTCCTAATCTGGTCACAACATGGAGATTGTTTAAGTTCATCACTTCTTGTTTGGGAAAAGTATGTAGGAGGTTCACATTCCTTTTGTTCATCACTTTCTCGAGTACTATCAGATATTCTTCAAGTGAGTGATTCCCCACTCCACATATGTTGCATAATTTTAGGTTAGTTTTGTCCTTGATAGGGTAGTCGAGGCTTATATGATCATCTTTCCAACAATTAAAATAGCATTATCAGCCCCGGCCACATCCTCAACCTCCTTGACCTCATCCTCCTCTATAGTCTCCTTTTCATTAGTAACCACATCGACCACGGCCTCGATATCCATTTTATGTTCCTTGGTCGATGTTCTGATCAGCAGCCTATGTGTGATATATTGTGTGGATATTTGACTTGTTTATCCCATTTAGTCTACATTCTTGTGTTGAGTGGTTGTTTTCTTCACAGATGTGACACCATTTTGGTCTGTCATTTTTAAAATTGTGTGAGAAATATCTAGTTGCATGATTCATCATTACTTGACATATGTCACAAAAGGTTTCACTTTGAATATGGTAGACATTAGGGTCTATTGTATCATTGAATTTACAATATTCCTTTTTATTCCCTTCATTGGAATAATGAGTGCACCAAAGTTCACTCCTTATGATGGCCATATTTTTTAGATATTGTTGTAGTATTTCAATCTTTTCTTCCAGTCATTTTCCATTTCTTACGAAGTCGATGGTACTTCATCGTCTGTTTCTATGCATTAGGACCTTTTTAGGGCATCTTCGCATGTTTGAATATCATACATCCTTAGTGAAGCTCTGAATTTTTGTAGCAATCCTTCTACGTACCATTGTACCAGGAGTTTCACATCTATAATATATGGAATTTAACTGAGTGGGTATTTAAATATATTATCATATTCTTGTATTGTTTCTCCTAGAATTTTCTTTATTTCTTTAAGTTTTTTATTGGCAAGATGGTTGGTATCTTGAGTATTGAAAAACGTAAAGAAGTTTTGTTTGATATATGTTTTCGATCTTGTCTAATTTCTTGTGTAATTCATGAACCAAGTCAAAGACCTGTCTTTTAATGTAATTCCAAATTGTGCCATTTGTTTATCTTTATTTATACTATCATCCACATCCCAAAATATTTTACAAATGAACCAAGTTGTTTGGGGTCATCTCCTTCATAGATGGGTATATGATTTAGACCCATTGTGGTGTTATTAGGAGGTTTAGAACTAGTACTATGGAAAGATTTTGAGTGTGTCGATTTATTGTGGGAGCTAACTAAGAAGTCGATACTACTTCCTTATAAAGAGTCTATATCTAATTATTTGATTTGACCGACATAATCTAGTGTTGTCCTTCAATTAAATTGTGCTTCAATAATAATTGAACTTCTTCTTTTGTTGGGATTATTTCATCCATTTGGAAGCCCTTATCTATATACTCAATGAAGGATCTTTTAAATGGGAATGTTGGTTCATTTTCAATAAATGTTGACTTGTATTCTTCTTCAATGAGTAAATTCAGTAGGGGGGATGATTTCATGAGATCTTTAATGTGGAGGACTATTTCCTATGATTTCCCATGATTTATTTTTATAACTTCAATCAACATTTGATATTGAATATGACCATCTCCATTTGTTTGATACAACACCTTTGAATTTTGAGGGTCAACATAAATCCTCTGGTGGAGGAAATCTTGAATTCATGGGATATAATTTATTCTGGGAGATTGATGTATCGTGGGTCCTGAGTCATCGATCTCCATACTTTTGATTATGTTGCTTTTTTTTATGGGAACCTATGGTTGTCTCCTTCAACTGCAAACTTGTACTCCTCTTAGGAACCATCGGAGCTACCTCTATTTCCAAGTTTTGTCGGTCCATGCTCAACTCAGAATGCTCCAACACTCTACCTATCTACCACTCTTGAGGGTAATTTTGATTCAAGCTCTATGGATCCATCGCATTTCTCATCTATTCTCTCCTCTTTTTCCTTTTACCCCTCTCCAATTTCTTGATGTCCAGTGAGGGCTTCTGGATCTTCATTTTTCATGTAGCCATCCCTCTTGATTCAGGCATGTCTCCTCTTTCTCTTGTCTTCCTCCTTGACTTCTACATTAATTTTTTAGATGTGGTTGAATCGAATTATGCAATATCATGGATCATATGTCCCCCCATCTTCGTCCCATATTACTCAAACTGGACAATGTTATCCATGATTTTTATTCTCATTTATTTAGGAAGTAATCCCAGGATTCATGTGTATATTTACAATTATCTTCTAAGAATTCTTCCCACTCGTCCTATTCTTTCTCCCAATTAGAATTTGGTGGAGGTGTGCCTAGGAGAGTTTGGTATTCAACAATGTCTCTTACTCCTTTATCTAGCATAAATTTGGGCAACAAGGATGGAATGGTACAAAGGAAACTATCATGCAGATCGATATAAAACTCATCTTTAATAGCTTCAACTAACGGTTTACCCTCAATGGCTTGTTCTTCAATATAGTCTTGGATGATTCTTTTGAACCACTCATTTAAGTTTTTTCGACCTCCATTGGTTATTTTTAGCATTAATCGTTCATATCGAGTTAGTTTTCACATTGGAGGGTTGGTTAAGGTATTTGAATAGTGCTTCCATAATGACTTCTAGGAATTATTCGCGAGTCTCTACAAAAACATGTTCTTGAGATTTTTCGAGAGTCAATCATTTTCAGATAAAATGATCTTAAATCCTTCAAAGCTCTCGCCTTGATGGTTTCTTAGAGAATCCGATTAGCTAGAAATGAACAAATATTTCAAAAAATGTATATGCCACACTTTCAATGTGCATCTCAAGTAATATCAATGGTTGAAGGCATAAAAATCCCCTCAAAGGTTCAAAAATACAAGATTTTGAATTGTACTCCAATTGATCAATCAGGATCCTAGGGGTATTTACATGGTGCTATCCAAGAGAAACAAGTTATATGTGGCACAATGGGTAATTTATTTATGATCAATTCTTATCATTTTAATTTCAAAGTAGGACAATGGGGGGTGGGGTTCTAAAAACAATGTGGATTTGATGGATCTAAATCTCTTGTTGAAGTTGGTATAAGACAAGATGTCTCAAAATTGTAGGTGTTTGGGGATTTTGATGTGGTATTAAATTGGATAACTAGCCACAATAGGATGGGGAACCTGATATTGCATCCTATACTAGAAAAGATGAAAATAATGGAGATAGTATTTTACATAATATCCTATCAAAACGTTTATATATATCTTAATATTATGGCATATGGCTTATCAAAAAGAAGGATTGTAGATGGAATTCAATCTAGGTGTTCTCATGGAATTTTAGGATAGATTCATCCAGCCTAAAATCTTAATGACAAACAATAGATGATGAGTCAAGTTTCTAAATTTTGAGTAGTAAGTCACTCAAATTTGTTTTTTAACTATTACATAGTTTGAATATATTTGAGATAATACTTTATAAGACATTACTTAAATTGAGTGTAATGTAATGTAGTTTTTATAGCAAGAGGAATCATGTATTTTGTGGTTTTCCTAGAAATCATTTTTTAAGTAATGTTAGATTATATATGAGGAAGCTTGTGTAGAATCAATGAAGAGTTCTTATGTGCCTCTGATTTATATGAAAGTAGACATAATAAGCTAGTTTCATTTTAGAATGATTGTTTCAAGCATATGAAAAATTTAATCTTTTTATTCTTAATGAGAAATTACAACCATTTTGCAAAGAAAAATAGATACACATTATTTATAATTACTAAAAATAAAAATAGTGTTGTGTGTGTGTGTGTGCCAAGGAAACATCATAGGGAAACCCCTAGGGACCTCCTTTCATTTTGTGGATGGAACCCAGTGTAAATATATTGATGTTAATTACCATGCCTAACCCATTAAGGACATTAGGTGAGGCACATAGTAGCAGTATCCATCCTAGTATATTGACCTTGAGACCTCCTACATGAAGCTCAAAGCACTAAAAAAATCATGCAAGCTAAAAGAGGAAGGAGGATGGGGATCGAATAGAAAATAAAATAGATGATTTTTCCTTAGTGTATATACATGTTTGTGTGTACATACATACATGCATATATGTATATCTATATGTGTGTATGGGTGAGTAGGTGTTTGAATGTGCTTCCTAAAATTGTTGCAACAAGAATGCATGCTCATTTGAAATTTTAGGAACATGTAAATATTCCTATTTGAATTCCTTTGACCCTTGCTAAACCTCCACACATGCCCCATGAATGCCTCCACATTACCTTCCACATATATTTTAATCTATGTTGAAAAAAATACACACACTCATTTAAAAGTGCATGCATTTCTCTATGAAAAAATAAATTTATATTAAGGCCTAAACATGATTTGGAGGGTGGGGAAAATAGGCCTAATTCTTAAATGAACCTTCTTGATATTTGGTGCCATGGTTAGCGAAGGAAGAAAATTGGACCTTAGGACCTAATTGTATATTATTGGTCTAAATCACCATGAATAAAACCTGCAAATGATAATATAATCCCTCTCTAGGGGGTATTTAACATCAAAGTTGAATATGAAGACTATTAGTACCTTTTGTGCATTGAGGAATGGTCAGAGGACCTTAACCATAGCTAAAGAGAAAAAATAAGTAGCTCAATATATTGTTGAATCTTATAAAGATCAAAAGGTTTGCATGAGTCCATAAGCCAATACACAATTCCTTTATAGGGGTATTTCATTGGTCTACGTGGGATATATGTGTGCCATGACTAGGTTTTACAAGTCTCTTAAGCCCTAATTGAAACTTATCAAGCTCAAATTCCATGAACAAGACCTATAAACCATGACAAGATTCCTCTCTAAGGAGTCTTTGGGATCTGAGTTTAATAAGGGTTCCATTATGAGGTCTTGGGCATCATGGATGGGTTTTTATTTCTTGAACACAATTGGGGGAGGGAAACAAGAGCCTTGGACCCTAAATATTTCTTCTCGAGATCAAGAACCATGGAAGAGTCCTATAACCACCACATATGACCTTTTTAGAGTATCATTCACGTTCAAGTGCAATATGGGTTCCATGAATAGGCTAGTTGTGAACATAGAATGGGTCTCAAGGTCTAACTAAGATTAGGCAAGGATAACAACTGCCTTGTTCCAAATATGAATATTATTAGGCTCAATAACAATGGAAAAGAATTATAACCACCAAGATTCTCAAGTTATGATTCCATGATCATGTCCTTGAATCACCACATGGAAACCCTATAGAGTACATTTATCCTGCTAGAGTTATATGAGTGCCATGATTAAACCACAACATAGGCTCTAAACAAGAATTTATCTCAACCCCACACCAAGAATTGTTCGCATGGCCATGGTTGGGTTTCCTTAGCATTTGAGTGGGAAATGGTTGTCACAAGTAGATTTTTTGTAGTGGAAATGGGTCTTCAGGCCTACACGGTCAAGGGAGGAGACAAGGGAATTAATCCATAAATGAAATGTATTGATCTCAAACACCATGGTTAGAGGAGTAAAACACTTGGGGTTTAGGACCTAAACACAACTTATTGTACTTGATCACCATGAGAAACACCTAAAAACCATAACATAGGCACTCACTAGGGGGGTATTTCGAATTGGAGTTGGATATAGATGCCATTAGGTGGTTTCATTCATCAAGGATGGGTCATAGGGACTTAACCATGGTTGAGGAGGGAAAGAAAGTTCTTGAGGATCTTGTTGAATCTTCTCAAGATAAATAGGCTTGAATGAGTATTCAAATCAACACACGTGTCCTTTGTAGGGTTTCTTTATAGGCCCTAGAGTGGGATACGAGCACCATGAATGGGTTTCTTGAACCGATATTTAGAAACTATTAGGATATTTAGACACACAGGAGTTAGTTAATATAAACTTGTTCTAATGTGTCTGTTACCCATGATTTTGGTCGTCATGATGATGTATTGATGATGGTGTACTCAGGCTTTTCATAATAACTTTCTCCTGAGAAAAGTTACTTTCATCTCTTCCCAGAAGACTCATTTTTGAAGAAGGTTCGCAGGCTGCTAGTGCATTTGGGTGCGCGAATGACCCATTCTCGCAAGCTACTTTAAGCCAGGGTGTGAACTTCTCGCACTGTGTTGAACAGCTAGGGTGTGAAATCTTCCTAAAGCATGGAAAAAGATGAATTCTCGATGTTTCTAGAAGGGAATCTTCTAGAAGGATGGGTTGGCATTCGAATGGTTATCCTAGTACTGGATTCCCTGATATTTTGGGATCATTCTTATCCAAGTAACTAATTCATTCTCTCCTATATATTGAGGGAATTCTCATGGAAAAGGTTAAGCAAGATTCATTGGAGAATTGGTGAAAGAATTGTGTGAGGGACTTAGCATTGAACAACAGCTTGGAGACTCTAGCAAGTCTATCAAGAGGATTTGATCTTCTTCATGCAAGGATTGAGCAAGTGTGTGTGTCGGAGCCAAGAGCCATCAAAAGGAAGTTTGCGAAATCAAGGCTCAGGTTGTAATCTTTACTTTCCATTAATATGATACAGTGGCATGTCCCTTTCCCATAAATTTATTTCCACTTTATTGTGTAATTCCTTGATCATACACATAGGTTGACATTTGAATATATTGTGTTATCTTCACTTTGGTTGGTTTGTGTTGTCTTGGTCTTGACTTCACGAGAGAAATGGAGCGAAGTAGGAGAAACAAAGACCCTAGGAAGAAATAATAAGGTATGTTATTTGTTCCTTCCTCCTAGTCAATTCAATAGTCAAAACTTAGGGAAAGAGTCATGTCCTGTCCTGTTTTGTTCTAGATCCAGGTGGATATAGGGAGATCAGTTAGTGTCCGCACCTATCGATTAGTCCGATAAAAAAATTGGCAACTCCACTAGGGAACAATCCCAGTTTCTTTGTGGCTTTTGGTGTTTCTCTGTGGCCATTTGCTCTGGTTTTACTTTTCTCCTTTCCTATCAATCTCTGAGTCTTCAGGATATCCTGATAGACCCTCTGGGTCCAGAGGCCTTTTCAAATTTTGCTTCATTTTCCAAAATTTTGACTATGTTCAGATATTCTCACACTGCACTTCATTGCAGCCTGCGAGAATTGGTACGGTTCGCATTCTACCTTTAGGATTCAGTGCAAGGTTCTCGCACCTTGCTCAAAGGCCACCTGCGAGAATGCCTAATTCTCGCACTGTGTAGTATTTCCAGCCTGCGTACTCAATTTTTCAAATATTTGGATTTGAGTTTTGGCATCTTCAACTACCCAGATCAGTCTAGATGCCTCATAAGAGTTTCTTGGACCATTGATTGATGTCTTTCTTGTCTTCGTTTGCGTGCATGAACAGTCTTAGGATTTCAAGGCTCTTCTTGTCACTTTTGTCTTGATTTTCGTTTCTTGACTTTTCTTGGCAACACCATACTCTCTAATTTTAGAATCTGCGTGTGTTTGATTAGTTAAGGACCGGTGATCGGTTGAAAGTTGAGTTTTCTTGGTCTTTATCATTTTCTTTGTTTGACAGATCATTTTTCTTATGCACTTGAAAAGACTATATTGGTTTGCTCTTTATTTTTGTTTTCATTGAAAGAGTGGATTGGGTTTTTATCATTGCTTGTTCTTTGGTTTTTGATTTTCTATACTCTCATTGGCATAGTGAGGGTCCTTTTTGAAAAGTGAACAAAAGTTTTTCTTTCAAAAAATCTTTTTCGTCTTCGAAAACATTGAAAATCAAATTGTTGAAATTATTGAAAAAGACACAATAGAGAATTGTCATTTGATGCGTGATTTGTTGCATTTGCATTTTAAAGGAAATTTTGCATTGTAGTTCAAGGTTGATTTGGAAAACTTTCTCTCTCTCCCATACATAGGATTCATTGAAAGAAAAGTGATACATTTCATTCTCATCTTTGCATTGTTGGGTCAGAGTCATACAACATAAGTTTCATCCTCGTTTCCTTTGAGTAAACAACAACTCTTAATAACACTGCGTAATCATAAAATTTATCTAGTAACTCTTTTCTAGGGCTCTATTACACCAACATTTAGCTAAGCTAGTGATTTGGAGTAGGAAGAGAGATACACTCTCCAAAAGCTCAAAACACACAATAGCATCTTGTGTTAGGGAGTGTTAAACTCCATTTGCAAAATCTTGTCCTGGGAAGCCCTTCTCACACAAGGTTCAAGCATGAGGTCGCATTGATATTGACAGAATTACTCACCCTGCTTTGTTGATACCAGTGTAGAGATTGCACGTATTACGAGGATCACTCAGAGGTATACCCACAATGATGAGGGGAAGCCTTTTGAGTTGATTTTGGGCTAGATACCCTACCCTTGCGTGTGGATCGGACTGTCGACTGTCCCTCCAGGATTTATTGTTGTTGGTGGTGACCTTAGTGGCCTATCTTTCTAGGTTCTTACCCGAGGTGACTATGGAGGGGAAAGTCTTCATGGTACCTAGAGTTGAAATTGACCAAACTCACTCGGGCTCCTTGGAGGGTATACCCACGATTATGTGTGGGAGCTTGCACCAGGGTGTAAGTCCGTTAAGCAGGTCGTCAGCGTAACTTTTCCACCCTAGCCCCGCCCCTTCTCGTCTCGTTGTTGCGAC
>ML805695.1:188034-225388 GCA_009831015.1 Picea engelmannii
ACTGAATTCTTCCGGAGAATTAGTTGTTACATCTTCTGGATCACCAGTTGGACCCTTTCCTAGTATAGAAGGCCAAGATCTTTTTTGGTCTACAGGTGTTTTTCGACGAGACCTTTTTGGTCCAGGTTCACCTGTGATTTCTGAAATTAATCCTCCTGTGATTTCCGAAATCTCTAGTCCAGAGACAGTACAGTTGACTACGGCTTATCACTTTACCGTCCCTGTCAAAATGGCTCATCTTACAGCTACTACGAGTGTTCCACCTGGGTTTACTGCGGTTAGTCTTGCTCCCATCAACACACCGCGAATGCCCAACGTCACTCTGACACTACCATCTGGATACCGTGCGTTGAATGCTTCCATTCCTACTCCTGTGCAAACACCATCCGGTTCTCCTAGTGGTCCTTCTTCTTCTGGGCACTTTCTTCCTGGTTTTGTCCCAACACTCCCTCAATTTCCTTTTGGAGGACCTTCTTCATCTTCTACTGGCAATCCTAATCCTAGTGGCGCTATTCCGTCATTCACTCCAACTTATCAGTTTCCAGTTAGTGGACAATCTCATCAAGGTAGTATAAATCAACCCACTCTCATTTGGCAAAACCCAATTGGAACACCACCTTCGATGGGAGGACCCACTCCACCTTATGGGAAAAACATACCTCCGTCCTTGGCTCAGTATTGGAACCAGTTGATACAAAATCCTTCTCAATCGACTGGGGAGCAGCAGTTTCCAGCTGCGTCAGTAACACCCCCTAGCATGGGCCAACCATATCAAGGTTCGTTTAATCCCATTTGGGGGATGACTACTCAAACTCAAGCCCCTGTTCCAGGGTATAATCCGATGAGCTACTATCCTGTCCAACCGCCACTGAATATGCCTGGATCTTCACATTATATGTAGACTGCATATGGTCCTACTAGTTTGTTGATCGAGCTTCCTCCCCAAAGCCACCAGTACCCGCAGGTGAATCGACAGTTACCCTTTCTCACCACTTTGGATCTTCTGGATTTTTCAAGGATTTTAAATGATCCTATTCATCACTCTCCCCAATGGCCTGTTATACCAGCCAAGCTTCCATCGGACATTCCTAAATTTGACGGCAAAGTGGGAGAGGACCCAAACAATCACGTTATGAATTTTCACCTATGGTGTTCATCCAACTCGTTGATGGATGACTCTATTCATTTATGTCTTTTTCAACGAACCCTTATAGGTTCTGCTGCGAAGTGGTATATTGAATTGCCACGAGGTTTCTTCTCTTATTTCAACACCCTAGCTATGGATTTCCTTACGCATTACTAGTTACCGATCCGTTATGACATGGGAACCGAGATTTTGACTTCCTTCAAACAGACTAAAGGCACTCATATCTCTGATCACATCCATGAGTAGCAAAGGAGACGATGTCTCATTAAACTTGAGCTCCTCGATCAGTTACTGGAAAAATGGTTTACAAAATCATTTGTGAACGAAATCGGTAAGGACATTTCCATGGGTGGCATAGTCACGAAAGAGCAGGCTATAAGTCGTGCTCAATATCTTGACCTCATTTATTCACAAACGGGAACCCTTTACGATTTACTACCTGACTTACCTCATCCTAATACTTCTAGCACTTCAACTACTCCAGTTGCCTCACACGCGGCTGACGGTGTGATTGGTACTGCCCAAGCCCAATCACATTCCATTTCAAGCACAAAATCTAATTTTGTTTCTTCTAATGTTCAAAATGCTCTGTCTCCTGCCAATCCCACCAGTAAGACTTCTGAGGTAAATGTCATCCAATCTACCCCAGCTGGTAAAAATAAAACTAAAAAAGGGAGAGATAAGAATAAGGAGGGAAAAAATAATTCTCAAGCAGAGCAAACTAAAACTACCCCTGTTGACGATGGGGATAAGCGCAAACCACGATACCCTTGCCTTATCTGTGGTGATGATCACTACATGAAGGATTGTCCACGACGTGCTGAGGTCACTAAGTTCCTTCAAGGAGCTCCAAAACCACCTGCACCGGTTGTCTTGTCCCAACCCTTCCCATCTCAACAATAGGCATAGTTGGTCATCCATGACCAACCCTCATCTTCCTCCACCTCCTATGTTTTGATGTGTACAGGTGATTCCAAGCAAAACAACATTGCACTCACTACTCGAACCAAAGATTATTCTCCCTCTAAGGAGAAGGTTGATGATTTACCCCCTTCTTTGGTACAACCCTCTCCCACGACTCCACCTACCAACGGTCCTCTTCATCTCAAACGATCGAGCCTCGACACAGTTCTGCGACCCCCCCCCCAAAGGGTGTCGTTTGGAAATCGACTTTCAATCCTCATGCTCGTGCGGCCCAGAACTACATCATTATTTAAGATCTGGCCCAAGCACCTTCTGTGATGTCAGCCCTTGAAGTCCTTCAAACTTGTCCCGTACAACGGAAGGCACTGTTGAAAGATATCAGTGGAATTGACCCAACAGATACGAATTTAATAGTCTTTGACTTGGATGATCACATTCCAAGTCAAACTCGCGTTCCAGATACAAGTTGTTGTCTCTAACAAGAACATTTGTCGAACTGTTATCGACGAGGGTGCCTCGACGTGTGTCGTGTATTTTGCTTGCTGGAAAGCCATTGGCTCTCCTTCTTTGAATGAATCACAAAACACACTCAAAGCCTTCAATGGATCCAGTTTTAAGCCCTACCGTGTCCTTCCTTCATTGCCCATCACATTAGAAGGAAAAATGGTTTAAGTCGAAGTGGAAGTCTTTGACGCTCCCCTTGATTATAATCTTCTTCTTGGCCGCAGCTAGATCGATTCCATGCGCGTCGTTGTGTCGACACTTTTCCGTGTAGTACGTTTCCCTCATCAAGGAAAGGTTGTTACCGTCGACCAACTTGCCTTCTTCAATTCTGATACTCGTACTGGCAACGTACCGTTTATTGCTAAAACACCACTAGGTTATGAGAACGTTGGTGTAGGCCTTCTAAAGGACTCCTCGTTAATGGGTACTTTCCCCATTCCACCGCCCGATGTTCCACACTCGTCTATTGCTTCTATCAACATGATCTCCACTTTGCCTCATGAACTTCCTGTGTCTCACGACCCTTGGATAGTCCCTGACCCTGGAGATCATCTTCATTTTGGCAACGCAATGTTGATAAGTCCAGTTGAATCCGCCTATCAGGCCATTCAATCGGCAACAACTTCTACCCCCTCTCTTGATGAGTTGTCTCCCAATCCTTTTCTTGTTATTTTTCCGACTGATGAGATGATCATGTCCGTCATGGAGGACACCCCTTGGGATGATGGGCATCATCGTTCTATACTTTTTCTAGAACAACATACTCTTGAGAACTACCAACGGATTTCGACCCCATCGACCGTTGTCGTCATCTCGACCGTTCCCGAGTCTACACACGATGTGTTTTCTGAAGGGAACTTAAGTAATGACTCGCCCACGATTCCCATTGACATATCCATCAAACCTGGAATCGTCGAAAATGTCCATATTGGAGCTTCGTGTTCCCCTGGCGAAATAGTCACGTATACGTCCATGTTCAAAGAGTTTCGTGACATATTCGCCTGGAGCTACGAAGAAATATCGGGTATCGACCCTGAGATTGTGATACATGAGATAAAGACATATCCTGATGCTAAACCCGTCTGGAAACGCCTTCGTCCAGTTCACCCACGTAAAGCAGCTGCTATAAAGCTCGAAGTCGAGAAACTTCTTAAAGTTGGATTTATTTATCCGATGGCTCTCACAGACTGGGTTTCCAATCTTGTCCCGATTGAAAAGAAACAAGGTAAGATTCGTGTATGTGTTGATTATAGGGATATCAATAAAGCTTGTCCAAAAGACAACTTTCCTACCCCTTTCGTTGATCAAATTGTCGATGATTGTGCCGGAAGTGAAATATTCTCTCTCATGGATGGTTTCTCCGGCTATAATCAAATTAACATCGTTCCCGAGGATCAACATAAGACTACTTTTATTTGTCCTTGGGGTACTTTTGCCTACCGGAAACTTCCTTTCGGTCTCAAGAATGCTGGCGCCACTTTTCAACGCGCTATGTCTTATGCTTTTCATGATATCAAGCATATCGTTCAACCCTATTTGGACGATTTACCTGCTCATTCTATGCGCAAATTCGATCACCCAACCCACCTCCGGGACATTTTCGTTCGCTATCGATTCTACCATATACGTTTAAATCCTCATAAGTGCATTTTTTGTATAGAATCTGGCCATCTTCTAGGTTTTATCGTTTCGCGTCAAGGGATACGGGTGGACCCTTTGAAGGTTGAGGTGATCATTAATCTCCCTCCTCCTTCTACACTTCGCCAATTGCAAAGTTTGCAAGGGAAAGCAAAATTTATTCGTCGTTTTATCCCAAATTACACCGAGATAACTCATGGATTTACGTGGCTATTAAAAAAGGATTAAGAGTTCGTTTGGGATACCATTGCCAACAATGCTTTTGAAGCTTTGAAGTTGTCCCTAACGCGAGCTCCGCTTCTGTTCCCCCTTATTACAGTCGTGATTATTTCCTTTACCTTGTTGCCTCGAATTACACCATTGGCATGGTTCTCGTCCAAGAGGATGATGCTCATGATGAACATGTTATTTACTACTTGAGTCGAAGTCTCACACCGAATGAAATCAAGTATCAACATGTCGAAAAACTGGCGTTGGCTACCGTTCAAGCTGTCCAACCCTTCCGACACTATATCCTCTCACACAAAACTACGATGATTTCCCATTGCAACCCTATGCAACACATTCTGACACGTCAATTGCTAGGGGGAAAATACTCCAAATGGATTGTGATACTCCAGGAGTTTGACTTGGAATTCGAACGTGCCAAGTCTAAGAAGTCCTTAGTCTTTGCTGAGTTGATATGCAATTTTCCCCATTCTGCAACGGAAAATGTAGCAGTTGATTCATTACCCGATGAATCTCTTTTCCTTATTAGCACTGATGATCTTTGGTATGGGGATATCATTATATATCTCCAAACCCAGAGTTTCTGGCCAACTTTTTCCAGTACTGAATGACGTCGAATACGCTATCAATCTCGTCAATACATTATCCTCGGGGATACTCTTTATCGTCGGGGGATTGACTCTATTTTTCGACGTTGTCTACCATTCAACGAAGCCAAGAAAGCTCTGAATGACTGCCATTCTGGAGCATGTGGTGGTCATATGTCTGGGTATGCTACTGCTCAGAAGATCTTACACGCAGGGTATTTTTGGCCTTCTTTGTTTAACGACTGCATTATTGTTGTTCAGAAATGCCATGCCTGCCAGACCTATAATCAGAAAATTCAGTCACATCCTACTCCTCTTCACCCTGTGGTCTTAGTTGGTCCCTTTGAGAAATGGGGCATTGATTTCATGACATGTCACCCTCACTCGGACGGGCGGCATGGTTACATTATTGTAGCCATTGATTACTTTACGAAATGGGCCGAGGCGATGCCAACATTTGACAACACTGGAAAGACTGCAACATTATTTATTTTTAATCATGTCATAGCTCGTTTTGGTGTTCCCCAAGCTATCATCACTGATCATGGTAGCCACTTTAGGAATTTTATGATGTCCAAACTTACTGAAAAGTTGGATCTTCGCCATGATAACTCAACACCCTATTATCCACAAGCCAACGGCCAAGTCGAAGCGATTAACCAAGTTCTCATCACTATGCTTCGATGACTGATAGGGATTCATAAAACAAGTTGGCACACAATGGTGTTTTCAGCATTGTGGGCGTACCGGACATCCGTCAAGTCCACTACTGGGTTTACACCTTTTTGATTAGTCTATGGTGTGGAAGCCATTCTCCCTATCAAATGCGAGATGCCTTCTTTAAAACTAGTTGTTGAACTCCTACCCAACACTTCCGCTGAGGAAGAACGTCTATTATATATTATGTGATTAGACGAAACTCGACGTGACGCCACCCTAGTCATAGAAGCTCAGAAAAAGCGTGTCAAGACCCAATACGACAAGCATGTCAAGCCTCGCGTTTTTTTCTGAAGGTGATCTTGTTCTTCTATATGAACAAGATCGAGATATGTCAGGAGCTAGGAAATTCGAACCCATGTGGCGAGGTCCTTATATCGTTCAACGATTTTTGGAAAAAGGAGCTTATGAGTTGGTAGATTACGATGGTATCCCTTTGAGTGAACCCAGGAATGGGTTGTACTTGAAGAAGTACTATGCATAAAATCAGCTGTGCACAAGTACTTGTATTTGTATTGTATCATACTTCTTGTGTGTTACTATAGTTTTCTTTTGTCGTTATTTGGTCTCGTCCCTTATGTGATGTTGTGTATGATTTCCAGATGTCGGAGTATTCGCTACCCTATATTGGCTTCGTTGATGGCGCTAGCCGTAGTACTCAGAACCTTGCTTCCGCTGTGTGGGCAATTTACACCCCTACAAACCAACTTGTCTCCTTACGAGGTGTGTGCCTCGGCCGTGTGACCAACAACATTGCAGAGTATAGCGCCGTTATTGAATTATTGGTTGATGCTATCTCGCTTGGAATTCGTCATTTGGTTGTGCGACTTGATTCGTAGCTTGTAGTACTACAGTTAAGTAATATCTACGCTATTCGAAGTCCTACTTTGTTACGGGTATATTTGTGAATTCGCCTCTTAGAACGTTATTTTGATCACATTAAATATCAACATATTCCTAGATGTCTAAATACATTAACAGATGCATTGGCTAATTATGTATTGGACAGACATTTGAATCATTTATAAATCAATCACATCAATATTCACACAATATAAGGTAAACCGGTAGAATTCGTCTGTATATATAACGATCAAAAGAGTTTTTTACAAAAAGTTTGTCCAAAGACAAAAATGTCAAAATCTAAAGCTCATAGCTTCTACAAAGTCACGTCATGGATGACGTTCACGGTAACACACGACTGCCCGAGCAACCCTATGGAGAATTCAAATCATGGATGTTGATACTCCTACAATATGACGTTGATCACGTCGTGGAACCTCTTCCAGAGTCATGTCTGGAATATCTGCAGTCAAGCCCTCCAGATTCTGTTCCACCACTTGATAATCCTCAGCATATTGTGGTGCTGCCGCTACCTCTCCTTGCTGCTGAATGGGAGAAGTACTAGGAGGTCGATAAGGTCCAACATCTGTGTTATCAACAAATGATTTTGTATTAGTCTTTGGAAGAGCATATAAAACAAAAACATTTGAATATGATAAAAATTCACAAAAACATTTAAAAAGGAAAAAATGTGTGCACTTCTTACCAAGGTCCCCCCACTAAGCATCCTCTTGCAGTATTAAGTCCGGATCTCCTCAGAAATCCAACCCGGCATAAGCTTAGTCGTCAACCATCAACAGCTGTGGTTGAAGCCAGTCAAAAAAAGTATCATCATACTTGATGATCGGTCCTGCTACGTGTCAGGCCATGAGCCGACACCATCTCAGCATCCTTGGATCCCTGGGAGTCGGTATATTCCACTCAACCTGCAGCCTCAGTAATGGGACCCTCTCAAGGAAGAAGGACACCAACAAAGATACGTACCCAAATTTCTTCAGGCCACCTCGTCTGCATTTGGTCAACTTCTTTTTAATACTACGAAGCACAACATCTGCCCAGTTGAACACTCGAGGTTTAGTACACTCAATAGCATACTGGAAGTAACTTTGTAACGCCATGTAAGGAGAATAACTCCCATCCATCCGAGCTATGGTGAATAGGATAGTATGGAGGGTCAAGTCTCGTACCCCCTAGATCGCTACTTTTCCTTTCTTTCTCTCAGCCTCGGAAATGCAGTGTAAATGACAGTACTCACTCATCTGCAGCCCACCACCTCTGCTACCAGTCAGGCTCACATAGTACCCCCGCCGTGACAATCCAGTCAAAAAGTAAATTTCCTTAATGTCTAAGGACAGTGTGTGGACCCCCACATGAAATACCTATTGATCAGGGTCCCACATATGCACCAGGTACTCTAACAACCTGACTTGGGCCCTCATACCCGGAATACGAAAGTACTTCAGGAGGCCACAATCTCTCAAAGAAGCAATAGTAGGTGGATGATTTTCGTCCATTGCATTTTCTTCTTCCTGCTCCCTTTCGCACCATTCAAGCACCATTTTGATGGCCAATTATCTGCATAAGAGGCACAACAAGAAGATTAGCAACTTTTTTTCATGATTTGGTTCTTGTTCATTGGGTAAATTTTTTAAATTTTTTTTAGCTTTGCGGTTCTTGCAGGTGCCCTATGTGCACAGTGTGAGAACCTCGCAGGTTTCCTTAGGCTCACCTACGAGAATTCCCCATTCTCGCTGGTCCCGTGTAGCCTGCCTGCGAGAATGGCAGCGCGTAAGTAGGGCTTGCAAAATCAACCCAAAAATGAATTTTAACCAATGAAATTACAAAATTAAACCATGAAAATGTTAAGGATGAAGAGCCTACCTCACTGTCACTGACGTCTCGCTGAATGGATGCTCGTAACTCCCGCAATCTGACGCCGAAATTTGAGGGTAAAAGAGGGGTTTTTGAGCTCAAATAGTGGAAAGGTAAAAATGATGTGGTAAAAAGAGTATTTACTCCTTTTTATTTACTTTTACTATGTCATTTGGTTTTTTATGATTATATATCTATTAAACCCTAATCCCTAATGTATTTTTGAGTGTAACTTTTGCAGGTGTAACAATTTTGATGGTCAAATACAAGGATATGGACATGTTTTTCTTTGACATCGCATGTTTTTTATTGTTTTTTATGGTTTTTGTATAAAACCTCGAGTGTGGTCTTTGTCCGTTATTGCGCTTGTAAATACATGAGAACGCGATTGAGCATACTTTTATCACTTTTTCAGGTTCAACAAGGTTATACGAAAAAGGAACCCCCCTAGAGTTCTCTTTAATCTCTTTTCAGACTCTCTAAACATGAAAAGATAGCCGAGCGACCTTGTTATTTTCACGCTCGATAAAGTATCTGAAGTAAGCGTCTGGTGAGCGATAATTTATCTCTTTTTGGGTCTCATCCAGACTATTTTACGAAAAATGAACTAAGAGAGTTCTCTTTTAAGTGTTTTTCCAAACTCTATAATCATGAAAAACCTTCAAGTTTTCTATCTCTAGACTCATTAAACAAACATTGACAGACCCGTAATGGGACCGAACTACTCCTTCTTAGGGTTTGTTAAAAATACTCCGAGGGAATCGTCCAAAGGATGAGCTTACATCAACAAGCATATGTTATCCTCCTCAAGCTTGCGTAAAAATAAAGAGGTACTCGCCAGAAATGGTGGGGGGAAATATGGGAAAGGGATATGTTTTTCATCTTCGAATTGATTGGCAGTAAGTGTCGCTCTTGAACATGACACCCCCTATTCATCATTTGAAGCCGGTTTGGGAAACCCATTTGTCTCTCATTCGATTTGCTACAAGGTCATTCCCTGTGTCGTCTTTGATTCAATGCTACCAAATCATTGGTCGTGTCATTCATATGTTCAAGAGAAGTCCATTTGAAACCTATATTGAGTTGACCATCTGCAGTTATTCATTCTCTCTGTGTCGGTCTTCCCTGTGTCCAGTCCAATTCACATCATACTATGTTTTACCTTCAAAATATGTTACTCATTTCGTGTCATTGATGGGGGATGCATCAAGGCCCTCCTGTGACGAGTTTTGTTCCGTCGAATTCAGCTCATTATCCGAAATCAAGACTTAGAAATTATTTGGTACCTTGGAGCTTGCATGCCTCAATGGCAGGTTTCCTCACTTTCGACAGTGGGTTCACATCATTGAACCCTGATCAAAAGATTCCATCAGATGTTCGACTTCAACTCATTTATTAGCACTCGATGGATTGTACTAGGGTACCGTGGGATTCATTGACATCAATGGTGATTTCCCTTGCACTTGTTAATAGTTTCATCAATGACTGATAATCAAGTGGTTTTTTACATGTTCGACTTCAGCACATGTAATCACATGGTTAGATTCGTACTTTGGTCGACGAGATTGAAGACCCTGGATATCATCTATGTGATCCAAGTTGCGATGGAGTATGTATAATTTGCAACACATAGATCCACTATGTATGTCTCGTGGCTATGTCGTCTTAATTTGAAATTTCTTGCATAGATCCACAATGTATTCCTGGTGGCTATGCTATATTTTGATGGTATGGATCCATAGTGTATGATTGGTGGCCATGACCTATGTCTACATTTTCATCAGTCTATGATATGAGTATGGGAATGCCTACCTCAGAATTGGTATATATGATATTTTGCAGATGTTTGGTTGTTCACAGGTTTCCGATTAGGTGTGCTCCTGGTTTCTGACACACACATGCAGCTTACAATGTCTTTTGGTTGTCACTGGTTCTAGCCTCATACTTTGGGGGGCATTCTGTTACCCATGATTTTGGTCGTCATGATGATGTATTGATGATGGTGTACTCAGGCTCTTCATAAGAACTTTCTCCTGAGAAAAGTTACTTTCATCTCTTCCCAGAAGACTCATTTTTGAAGAAGGTTCGCAGGCTACTAGTGCATTTGGGTGTGAGAATGACCCATTCTCGCAGGCTGCTTTAAGCTAGGGTGCAAACTTCTCGCACTGTGTTGAAAAGCTAGGGTGCGAACTCTTCCTAAAGCATGGAAAAAGATGAATTCTTGATGTTTCTAGAAGGGAATCTTCTAGAAGGATGGGTTGGCATTCGAATGGTTATCCTAGTACTGGATTCCTTGATATTTTGGGATCATTCTTATCCAAGTAACTAATTCATTCTCTCCTATATATTGAGGGAATTCTCATGGAAAAGGTTAAGCAAGATTCATTGGATAATTGGTGAAAGAATTGTGTGAGGGACTTAGCATTGAACAACATCTTGGAGACTCTAGCAAGTCTATCAAGAGGATTTGATCTTCTGCATGCAAGGATTGAGCAAGTGTGTGTGTCGAAGCCAAGATCCATCGAAAGGAAGTTTGTGACATCAAGGCTCAGGTTGTAATATTTACTTTACATTAATATGATACAGTGGCATGTCCCTTTCCCATAAATCTATTTCCACTTTATTGTGTAATTCCTTGATCATACACATAGGTTGACATTTGAATATATTGTGCTATCTTCACTTTGGTTGGTTTGTGTTTTCTTGGTCTTGACTTCACGAGAGCACTGGAGTGAAACGGGAGAAACAAAGACCCTAGGAAGTGATAATAAGGTATGTTATTTGTTCCTTCCTCCTAGTCAATTCAACAGTCAAAACTTAGGGAAAGAGTCATGTCCTGACCTGTTTTGTTCTAGATCCAGGTGGATCTAGGGAGATCAGTTAGTGTCTGCACCTACCGATTAGTCCGATAATAGTGTCATTAGGTAAAAATGTGTTTCTTGGTGTGTTTCTTTAGTATGCATTAGTACGCATTTGTAGTTAGATAATCTGACGGTCACGATATGTTTCCGACATAGAGTGATCTGAAAGATCATATTCTCCTCGATCTTAATGACTACATTTATCCAAGGATTATCTCTTGATTGGTCCATGATATATATTTAAATAGAATGGATGGTCATTTTCCTATGATAGATTGTGATAAAATCTCTTGTAAATCTCTATGTAATATTTTTATTTTTCATTAATAAATTTCTCCAAGTGGCCACATTGGTTGGGGCCATGGATATTTCTCGCAGGGTTTTTACCATGTTAAAACATCAGTGTGTTGATCTTTTATTTGGTTGTGTGAGTGGTTACCATAGGTGTTCATCCTCTATTGGAATATATATGTTGTCGAACATAGTATCAGAGCACATTTGAAGACCCTCTCTCATTATACATCAAGATAGTGAATTTATTTTACCTCATCTCTGGTTTCTTCCATTTCTATACATTTCTAGGATAATAAGATTGTTACATTGTGTCCATAGCACTCATTTCAGTCAGGAACGATTTTTCTTTTACTCAAAAAGGTTTATGTTTTCCCAAGATACAACCATTTCAGTTAGATCCGAAGGTATAAATCTCGAATACATGCTTTTAAATTTTTTCAGAGTTAATATTTTGGTTTTATTTTGTTTTTTTGTTTTTTTATTTCTAGTTTGGTAATTTTTTTGATTTGTGTATGCTCTTTTCCCCATGCCTTGTGCGATCTAGGAAAATTAGAAATAGATCGGAAATGGTTTTCCTATATACTTATTGTCTTTTTCATGTTCTCTGTGCGATCTCAATAAATCATAAATAGAGGGAAAACTTGCATTTTCTGGGTAAGATAACCGAGATCTAACCCTTGTTTTCATTGAGAAGACATTTTTTTTTCTTTTGTGAAAATAGTTTTTTATGAGGATGCTCTCTAAGGTTGTCTTCCACCACCACCACCACAACAACACCCTCAATAACTAACTTATTTAAAATTGATCTTATAGGCACAGTTAAGAGGATCATCACCACATGGACCAACTTCTACTTTCCACGTGGCTCTTTAGTCACCATTTATGCATTTTTTTAAAAGGGAGTAAATTTCACATCCGAAGTTCAATTTTAGTGCCTTTTTTTTTTAACAGCCTAATTTTTCAAGATATTTCCACCTAGAACATCAATTTCATCTTTTTATGCATATTTTAATATGGAATATCCCAGTGATATTTTTCTTACCAATACCAACTACTTATCATTGAAATCCCATATGGAGGATGTATTAAGAAGTAAATGATTGTACCATATTACCATGGGGAAAGAACTAGAACCCACTGATGATGAAAATAAATTCAAATTGGCTAATAAGAATGACGAAGAACCTGGACTGATCAGAATATACATCTCCCTTTATTTAGGGTTTCACCTTCAAGGAATTAATGACCCTGATGATGCTTGGGTAAAGCTCGAAAATATGTTTTGTCAACACAATATTATTTGAGCCCACCAGTTGATGAATCATTTATTGAACTTAATTCCAAATGTGTAACATCCCCAGCCACCCACAGGCCGGGGTATGCTACCTACAAGCCCTCCCTTGGACTTGTTTCTCTTACCGATACCTTTTTTAAATTTCAAGATGCATAAAAGAAAAGACTTTAACGACATGCATAATATAAGATTTAGTTAAATGATAATTAAAATACATAGAAGAATACATTCATACACAAATAATAATATCACAACAAAGATCACTTATCTTTATAAATAGGCGACATCAACTAGATGTAGACCAAGGACGTTCCACCCAACCGTAGACACCACTGCTCCAAATCTCAACAGTAGTGTCACCCTCGAGCCAGGGATATGAATACACAAGGATGATTATGAAGTGTACTTGGGTTCCCAAATTAGTTAGCACTCAAGCTGTCACAGGTTTCCCAGCACCCACAACAATCCAAGTACCCAACTCTCTTCTACCCAACCTGTACTTCCCAAGAGAATAGACATCCACCCTTCTCTTCCATGCAATCCCTCAGGAAGTCCTTCTCCTTTTTCAAGGGCCTCCAACATAGTTGGTCTAGAATCTCAATGTTGTAACTCTCAGGACTCACAGTTTTGAGAAAAATAAGCCATAGGCCAATTCATCTCAAACATGCAAGCCCCAGGTCATGGCTAGATTGCACCAGCGACCATTACAACCAACTATCCTATGGATAATTCTCAGCAGTTTGGTTCCCTTTTCCCAACCAGGATGCAGGTGAGGATCGATCAATGAATGGGTGAGTGAGTACATGAAAGTGTGTGAGGTAAATGAATCAACGTACAGGAAAATCAATGAAAAAGCCATCAGTCTAACCCCCCCATCATACTAGAGGCAGGTTTAAGTAACTTCATGGGGAATCAAGAACCTCGTGGCCTTCCCTAAGAAGATCATGTAATTGATCCCCTCCCTTAGGTAAAAAGGGTAATTAACATAGGAATAAACACTTAGCCCCTCAAGCCCCCTCTCTTGTAGAATCATATTCCCCCTATAACTCTAGTCCTTCTTTGTCTAGCAACCAACATTGTGTTTATTATTAATAATGATCAAAACATTACATTTCTTGGGCATACTGGCCCTTTAATAATTGTTTGGGCACTCAGGCCTCTCAGCATTGTAACAATACATTATTTAAAATGGGGGTTCGAAACACGGGGTGTTACATCCCCTCCCCCTTATCTTGGCATTGTCCTTAGTGCATATACAAAATAGAGATCAAAATCTCAAATTTATTCAAAAAGATGTGGGTACTCTACCCTCATGGCATCTTCATGCTCCCAGGTAGAATCTTCAGGACCGTAGCAAGTCCACTAAACTTTTACCAGCTCTATAACTTGATTTCAGAGCATTTTGACTTTTATATCCAATACCCGCACTGGTTGAACCTGAAAATATCCCTCTGTCTCTACCTGAATCAGATGCCAATCAATAACATGGTTAGGGTCATGTACATATTTCTTTAGTAAAGATACATGAAATACATTATGCACATTCATGGAAGAAGGCAATGAAAGCATGTATGCAACTAGCCCTATTATTTCCAATATTTCAAATGGACCACAGAATCTAACTACCAGCTTTGTACAACTACCCAATTTCAAAGAGACTTTCTTGGGCTTCACTATCAAAAGTACATGCTCCCCTACTTTAAATTCTCTAGTTGTCTTGTTCTTGTCTGCATAAACTTTCTATGTATCTTGAGTTGCCTTTAAATTATGCTTGATCTTAACCACCTGGTCTTCCATTTCCCTGAGCAAATATGGCCCAAGTACCACTATATATGCTGGGTTGTCCCAGCTTACTGTAGTATCGCATTTCCTACCATACAAGGCTTATAATGGGCTTATTCTCAATGAAGGTTGATACTCATTATTATAGGCAAACTCAACCAAGTGTAAGTAATCTTCCCACTTAGATGGCTTATCCATCACATACATTCTCAGCATGTCTTCAATTATTATACTGACCCTCTCTGTTTTCCCATCTTTCTGGGGATGATATGATGTGCTAAAGTTTATATATTTTCCAAATCCTTTAAACAATCCCATTTAGAAATTGGATGTAAACTTTGTATCTCTCTCCAAGAAAATTGTCCTAGGTATCCCATGCAACCCAACAATTTCCTTCATGAAAATTTCTTCAATATTAGCCATTGTATGTGTGGTCTTCACAAGCACAAAATGAGCAACCTTTGTTAATTTTTCAACCACCACCATGATTGAATCATGTTGCTTATTCATTATGGGTAATCATGTGATGAAATCCATGGTGATCACTTCCCATTTCTTCTCTGGGATTGGCAATGGCTACAACAAACCCATTGGATTCCTATGCTCATCCTTCACCTTTTGACATTCCATACATCGATCGATGTAATCAACAACATCCTTGTTCATTCCCAACCAAAAGAACTAGTTTCTTATTGTTGTAATTGTTTTCTGGTAACGGGGATGTCTAGTATAAGGGACATCATGCATTTCCTTTAGTACCAAATTCCTCAGTTCTCCAAAACTAGGAACATAGATTCTATTTTTATGCATGAGTAATCTATCTTTCTTTATCTCATACTCCTTTATTTTATGTTGTACATTTCCTTGTTGTAATTTTTCCTTTACCTGTAGGTAATGTTGGTCGGTAACAAGACCATCTAAAATTTTGTTGTTCAAATCTGACTGATGCATACCAACAACAATAGAATTCATGGTATGCACTCTTCTACTAAGTGCATCGACAACTTTATTCTCCTTTCTCTTGATATGCTTGATATCAAAATCATATTCACTTAAAAATTACAGCCATCTTGTTTGCCTGGCATTCAATGTTGGTTGTTCAAAAAGATACTTCAGGCCAATGTTTTCTGTCCTTAATTCAATTTTCTTCCCCATGAGATAATGCCTCCACATCCTCATGGCATGAACAATGGTAGCAAGTTCCAAGTCATGTGTGGCATAGCTCCTCTAATGTTCCTTAAGATTTCTGGACTCATATCCAATGACATTTCCATTTTACGTGAGGACTACCCCAAGTCCTTCTTTCAATGTGTCTGTACATACCACAAAAATTTCATTTGGGTCAGAAATCTTTAACACATGTGCACTAGTAAGTAATTCCTTCAACAGATTAAAATTATTTTCACACTTGAGTGTCCATTCAAATTTAGTTCCTTTCTTTTGCAAAGAAGTGATGGGATGAGAAATCTTAGAGAACCCTACTATGAACCTTCTATAGTAGCTAGCTAATCCCATAAAAGATATGGAATCTGACACATTTATGGGTGTTGGCCATCCTCTAATGGCTTTGATCTTCTCTGGATCTATTGTTATGTCATGCTATGAAATAATGTGTCCCAAGTAATGGATCCGTTTTTTATAAAAATAACACTTACTCAACATGGCATACAACTGATGTTATCTCAGTTCTTGCAATACCAGTCTTAAGTGATGTTCATGCTCCTCTTCAAAATTAGAATAGATAAGTATGTCATCCAGGAATACTATGATATACTTATCCAAATAATGTCTGAATATGCCATTCATTAAGCACATGAAAACATCTGGTGCATTGGTCAGTCCAAATGGCACCACTACAAATTCATAATCCCCATACTTGGTCCTAAAGGTTGTCTTATGAACGTCTTCTTCCTTGATTCTTACCTAATGGTATCCTACCCTCAGGTCAATCTTTGAGAATATATTTGCTCCTCTTAGCTGATCAAAGAGTTCATCAATTCGGGGTAGAGTATACTTGTTCTTTATGGTGTACTTGTTTAGCTGTCGAAAGTCAATACACAGCCTCAAGGTTCCATCCTTCTTTTTGACAAAAAGTACTAGTGCTCCCCAAGGTGAAACACTTGATGTACCCTTTCTTCAACAATTCCTCCAACTGCATTTGTAATTCTTTTAACTCTGGTGTGCTCATTCTGTAAGGTGTTTTTGACACCAGAGCAACTCCTGGCACTAAATCAATTGAGAAATCTATCTCCCTTCTTGGTGGCAATTTGGGTATTTCTTGGAATACATCTTCAAATTCCTGTAGTACCGAGAAATCTTCAAGGCTTGGCCCTTTGGTATTATCTGTCTCTTCAACATGAGTTACAGACAATTGATATCCTTTCCTAAAACATCTTTTTAGCTGTAAGGATGAAATCTCTCTTATAGAGATGGATCTTGGAACTCCTTTCATAGTCCTTTGTTTTCCATTTCCATCAAGACATGTAAATGTCTTATTATGACAATCTAGGACAGCATTATGTTTGTCCAACCAATCCATTCCAATCAGAATATCATAAGACCCCAATGGTATGATATTTAGATCAATACTAGTATTCACGCCATTAATACTTATGGAACAACTTCTGACCATATCATGGATTCTTCTTTTGGTTCCAGTGGCTAACTGAACCAAACTTGTTTTTCCAAGTTTACTTTTCTCCAAATCTAATCTATACACTATCTTAGGATCAACGTAGAAATGGCTTGCTCCTGAATCAATCAAAATAGAAACAGGCTGATTTATGATCTTACCTTCCACCTCGATCATATTAGACTGGTACTATGCCTGTCGATCATTGAAAGATGCATAGATTCTTCTCATATCTTCGACTATTGTAGCTTCTTTGATGTTGTGCACAGCCTTCACTATTTCCTTTCTATGTGGGAAATCCTTATACAGGTGATCTTCCTTGCATCCCCAACATTGGATTGGTGGTCTTCCCATGTTTCCCAAGGAATATTCCTTCTTGAAATATCCCTTAGCATACTAATCTTGATTATTTCTATTAGGCTCATTCTTATTGAAGGAAGGTTTGAATCCTTTCCTCCTCTAATCAGACTTCGCATTTTTCTTGTCCTTCCAAGATTTCTGCAGAGATTATCTTCAATGGCCTTGCTCATACAGGTATTTATTCTTCCTGATGGCCTCCATCAAGGTCTTGGGTTCATCATACTTGATCTTTTCCTTAAAAAATGATGGAAGTCCACTTATAAATCTCTGTATTTTCACTTTCCCATCACCAATGAACCTGACATACTTTAATAATCTCAAGAACTTCTTCTCGTATTCTTCCATAGTCATGATTCCCAACCTGAGTTCAAATAACTCCTGCATTTTCTTGTCATAGAAATTCTTTGAGAGGTACTCCTTATGGAAGTACTTCTTGAACTGCTTCCAAGTGATCCTACATTCATTAACATGTTCCACTTGCTTCAATTGGTCCCACCACATTGCAGCTTCCCTGTGTAAATGGTAGGTGGAAATCCTGGCTTCCAGGTTGGATGAATAGTTACGCAACTAAAAATATCTCCTGAGCCCAAGCAACCATGCTTCAGCTTCATCTTCCCTTTCTCTTTCACCCTCAAAGGAAGGTGACTTGAGCTTCCTCAGCTCTCCTTGCAAATTATCTACCTCTTGTTTCCTTCTTTAGTGCCTAACAAGAGACACCTCTGGACTGCTTATGTGATCATATGGTGCATAAAACTTTTTTTCTGAGTAAGAAGGTGAGTGGTGTCCATGAGATCTATTAGCACTTATGGAATAACCAGCTCTTCCATGATCATCCCTTCTTTCATGTCACCTACCTTCTTCCTCTTGTCTTGAGTTTTATCCCTTCTTCGTTTGTCTCTACAACTAATTTAATCTCTGCACCACTCAAGCATTTATGTGAATTTTCTCTCTCATCAGTCTCTCATTGTCTTATTTGTAGCTCTGCACTTCCATCTTCAGGCTTCTTACCGTTTCTATTAATGTTTCATGTGCTAATTTTCCCTTGTGTCCATTGGACGATGTCTCTGCATTACCAACTCTGGTATTCTGGCCTTTGCCCTCCTTATCATGACTGGAGGCTCCCTCACCCTCTTCCATTTCCTCAATAAGCATCCTGAGTTGAGGTGTTTAAACCCCTTAATTCTGCAAAATGTGCAAGCGACCATTTTGTTAGAATTATGGATACGATAAACAAAATTTCCAAACCATGCTACAAGTCTCTTTATTTTTTTTTGTTCATGGATATCATATCCCCATTCTCTGAAAATAACAATGTCATGTTATCCTTGGCTGACACAGAATTTCATCCTACACAGGCGCTTCCTACAAACCACCTTCCCAGGTGACCACGACTAGAAATCGCGATTAAACCCTTCCTTAGCACTTTTCTGTCTCAAAGACCACCAATTGGACCTTATCCCTCCCTCCATTAGCTCTCAATATGCATATGACCACGGCCATGACCTTGCGCTTAGTTGAAAAGCACTTGTTAAGAGCTTCGGGACTTCGAAACTTTCAACGAGGACCGGATCAACAATCATTGTCCTCTTTCAACGATCAAGATCCACTTCGAGACTCTACGCTTCGAGAGTCTCAACTTTCCTCTCTTGCCTCTACCCGGAACGCTTTTACCCAGAGTTCGTGACCTGCCGACGGGTGTCCTCCCACAGATGAACGACTGTGAATCACTTCGGCTCTTTGGTCTTTGAAAGTTTCAAACGTTCCTCCTACACGTCCTCCTGGATTTCTTTCACCTGAATTCGATGATCCTTTGATGTGTGTCTTTTGGAATCAACGGTCGATATGTACTATGGCCTTCGAGAGTTTTTGACCCAACGCAACCTATCACATACTTCCCCACTGGAGTGCCTAGTCTCCAGACTACACGATCTGTCACCACGTGGAGAAATACTGGAAGTAGACATGTGGTCCAATCAGGCGGGTGACACATGTCACGTTCTAACTGACATTTCAATACTCCATATGCTCAAAACTCACTGACACATGGCACAAATCTCATGTGTCCAAGTCATCCTAGGAGAAGTCTGCAAGCCACGTCACTTCGGCAATTCCAGGATCCACATCGCCTTTAGGTGATGTCATCGTGCTCCATCACTTTCTCTCTTCGGGCTTCAGGAATTTGGGAGTTTCCATACTAGCATACTTCCAATTCTCTCGAAATACGAATTCCTAAACTGACCAATCTGTCACCATGTGTCCTCCTGGATCAGACGACTAAGATTCGCTTCGGTTCTTCACCCAAAGTCCATGGATCTGCACCGCGTGACCTCCTTAATCAGACGGTTGAGGCTCACTTTGGGTCTTCGGGCTTCATAAATCTCAAATTTCAAAACTTATCTAGCCCCATTAGATTTTATCCAAATCCCTGGATCTGGTGACGCGTGGCTCTTGGCAGATCAATGGTTGAGATCCTTTTGGATCTTCAGGTTTCAGAAATCTCAAACTTCAAACCTCCTCGAAGTACATGGGATTCTGCCATGTGTCCCCTTGAATCAGATGGTTGAGTCTTACTTCGAGCCTTCAACTGAAATCCACATATTTATGCCATGTATCTTCTGGATTAGATGACCCAGATTCACCTCGGACGATTGGACGCTTGAGATTTACTTTGGCTCTCCAACTCTCCGGGCTTCAGGAGTTTCAAATCTCAACTGAAGACCTATCAAACAGATTTCTCCAGAGTTACTAATTTGCTGACACGTACCTTGATGGTCAGGATCTACTTCAGCTATTTCACCTCCTCCTCGTCCATAACTTTCGGAGTTGTGGATCTCGCGCCACCTATCTCTGCATCATGGTTTGGATTGCGGGACCTCCTTCAGAAATTATCTCCTGTGAAACTTGGTTCCCTGTAATGACTCATGTTCGTTGATCTCACTCTCCAATTGGATCTGACGGTTGTGACCTTATCCCTTGCTTCCTTTTCATTGGATGACCCTTGTTCACCTATCCTCTGATACAACGATATCAGATCTTTGTTGATCCTACAGTGATGATCGCTCCTGAATTTGAAGAGGGACAGTCACGATCCTTCGAACCCCTTATGATGGGTCTCTGATGTTCTATCTCCTACGTAGATTCTGCAACACCATTCCTCCTGAGATTTTCAATTCACGGTCAGAATTCAATCTTGACCTCAAGACTCTAATCAACAGACCCAGCCCATACCATCCTAGTGTTTCAACTAGAAGCTCTGATACCAATCCGTAACATCCCTAGCCATCTACAAGGTGGGGCATGCTACCTACAAGCCCGCCCTTGGACTTCTTTCTCTTACTAATACCTTTTTAAAATTTCAGGATGCATAAAATAAAATACTTTAATGACATGCACAACAATATGTCGCAAGCATGCATAGTCTAAGATTTAGTTAAACGATAATTAAAATACACAGTGTCACATGCCCACTACGGAAAAAATAAAATTTTCGCTCTTCCTCAAGGGATAGAATCCCTGAATTCCTACAGGGGCCTAGCGTAGGCTAGCTCTTCCCTTATCCACCTCCATGTGATTGTTGGTTATGACCACAGGCCAAGCCAAGAGGCGCCTTTCACATTTCGTGACTCAGCGATGCAAGAGAGTCAAGTCTTTTGACTCTTCAAACCTCGAAACCCGAAATCTTACCTTCTATGAGATCGACGGCTGCGAATCTCCCCCTGATATGACGGTCCTGGCCATATCGGGATTTCAGTAACCGAGAGTTCAAAATGCAGCAACCCAAACCACTAGTCACTCCATTCCCTGAACTCTGATACGCGATTTCTTGTATGAGATCCAACGATCCTCAATTATTTGGATCCAACGGTCCAGATCTTTTCGGAGTTACGTGAACTGGGAGTTCACGATGCAACGACTCCAAATATCTTATCACTCCAATCCCTGAATTTTGATATGGGAATTCATGTATGATATCAACAACCCTCGTTTATCTGGATCTGATGGTCACTATCCCTCCTTAGCTTAAGGGTACTGAAAGACACTCAGTCTTAATCGCGTGTCAGGGTTTCGTATACCAGGATTTTGAGACTTGCGAAGATGAGGGGTCTTGCCCTCTGGTTTCTCGGATGTTGAAACACCGAAACTTATTCACACTAAACTAGCTCATCCACAAAGCGCATCAGGGTTTCGTATACTGGTATTTTGTGACTTGCGAAGACAAGGGGTCTTGCCCTTTGGTTTCCTGGATGCCAAAATGCCGAAAGTTATTCACACTAAACCGATGGTCCAGATCACTCATGGATCAACGACCACGATCACATCACGATTTCATGAATCGTGAGTTCATGTGGCCTTACCATTTGACCACTCCAAGTTGCGAGTCAGCGAAATTCTACCCAACTGCCACATGTCCTGTGCCGATGGACAGTTCTGAATACTTCGGGACTTTCAGGACTTTGACAAGTCCTCTATCTCCTGCATGCACCAGGTTAAACCTCGTGTGCCTTTTCTGGATCCGACGACTATCGGTTCCCTGTGCTCGATATGACGGTTTAGTTCTATTCTCCTGCACACTCTTCTCCGACTGTCTGAACATAGGCTCCAACGGTCCAGATTTTCCCCTTCGAATCGGCGATTCGCCCTTCAGGACTTTAGGGAAACCCTCACCTCTATTTCCCTGAATTGAACCAACAGTTCAGATTCGATTTTGATCATGTTCTATTTGTCACTCTTGATATTTCATACACTTTGAACCCTCCAAATGGTTTGTTGACCTCTGCACTCCATGCAGGGTTCCTGCACACAACGATGTGATCCTTCTTGAGATTCTCTAGGAATTAAGGATTTTTGGGTTCGGTTTGCCTTCCAGAGAGCCTATGTTGATCTTCACTACCTCTCTTGAGCTTAACAAACTTCATCCTCCAAGGGACTCCAAACAATTAGGAGGGTTGGCATGCATACATGAAACTGTGTCCGGGGTCGATGAACACACAGTTCGTGACTCTGGCTTATGCCTCCACAGGACACAAGCATTTACGAGTATAAAATCATCTCCTAACCATATAATTTCTTACTGGCTTAGTTATACAATCAAGCAGAAATAGGGGAGATACAGTACATCCATTAAGAAATATGCACAATTCCTGAAACATACACAGTATAACCAATTCATACACAGGGTAGGAAATCACTTACCTATTACAGGTTTCCACCAACCAACTGACTGTGGGTGTTCATCCTTCCACCCAACCATAAGCACAAAGGCATTCATTCTTAGCACTTTGGCCACCCCCATGCAAAGTCATGATATCACCAGGGAGTTCTCACAGTTCTCAGGAGTTATGTCTCTGTCCCAACTTCTGCTCGGGTCATGTTCTCTGCAACTCAGATATTTCCCTTTCGGTTATGGCCTCGGTGAGGTTTCTCAGATGCTCCTCTTCATCAATCTCGTGGCCTTCAGTTCATGACTCGCTGGAGAGCTCTGTGCATATCCCTTGTGAGCTTACACTCTTTTTTGTCTGGTGTCTTCTCTCCCGTGTGTATCCCTCTTACCTTGGAAGGTTTTCCGACCTATCATGTTCCTTCTGTTAGAAGGAAGCTCAGGTCTGCAGGTCCTTGTGGTACTTCGGGCTGATAGCTCATGTTTCCATTCATGGGGGTGGTTGATAATTCAACCACCGGTCCTTTCTTCATTAACTGATTTCTCTCCTTGGGATCCAAAGGAGGTTTTCATCCTCATCAAGGGAAATTTGGGGTTATTTGTCATAATGAACCCTCTCTTATAGTTTTCACATTCTTCCTCTAGTGATATCATGGCCAGTACTTTCAAGGATTCACCCCCATAGTCATTCATTGGCAACTCATACAATAATACATTTACATTGTCCTTATGCATTAGCATGGTAATTACTATTTTATGATTAATTACAAATTGGGGGAAACAGGGTGTTACAATTCCCTCCCCCTTAAAGGAACACCGTCCTCGGTGTTCTTTCTCAAAAACACTTGTCATGCCTTTCTCATTTAGCCACTTCAGAAGTATTGACCTTCATCCTTGGTTAGGTCCTCTTTCAGGATCTTAGTCTTCGTCATCTGCCTTCAATAATTCTTGGACAACAAGCACATTAATCACAATTTTGTGCGAAAACATCTTACTATTGTTCAAAATTCAAAAGGAAATTTTCATAATCTTAGAACAATACTTATCTGTGCAGTTTGTGGATCTGTACCCACATGGTAGTTTTGTTATCCATGCTCATCACTTTCCTTGATGTACCCATTGGGTGCATGATTCCAATTCAATAGTTCACAAGAGCTATCATGATTTAATCTTCCTTTCCAAGGTTTTTTTTTTCCGCATGGGAAACTACCCACTGTGTGCATGATCCCAATAGTTTACAAGAATTATTAAGGTATCCTCTTCCTTGCGGTCACTCACCCTCCAGGCCTAGGCTTAGGCATCCCCTTCACTGTTATACAGTCCCTCGGGTGATCCATCTTGCCCTGCCAAGGTTTTCTCGCACAGGAAAATTTTAGAGACTCTATCGAGTCTTATAGTCGAGGCATCCCTCAGACTTTCTCTATCAAGGCATACCTCTGGCTTGTGTTACCTCAACACAATAATTTTTAGGTGATCATGGCTTATCACGGGGTTTTCATGGCTCAGTAGTAGCAATGTTCATCATATTTAGCTTTGACATCCCTCATCTGTCCTTTCTGGACACGTCTTTTCTTCTCACTTGTATCACAGGTATACAAAATTCATGAGACATCATTATAAATTCTAACTTTCAGAATTTTATTGCAAATCTGTCACCCACAGATTTTCCAATCTCTTGGTTTATTTTCAGATATGTTTCATATGGAACCAGATTCACAATTATGGGACTTTCCTTCCCCTAACATTTTAGCTCAACAGGAAATTGATCTTCCTTATGGGCTTATAGCATTTCCATATCCAAGACTCTTTCTTCCTGCAATCATTCCTCGGCTAATCAAATTATTAGCTCTCATGCACATACATTTTTATCGTACCTTTTCAACTTCATCACAACAATTTCATAATTTTGTATACTAACAATCAAATTCACTTTCTCAAAAGGAAATACCATTCCTTGCATTTTATCTCAGTAGGAAATCGGTCTTCCTTATGGGATTACAGCATTTCCATATCCATGACCCTTTGCTTCCTGCAATTCATTCTTTCCACAACCAAACAAACTGTTAGTCTCATCTCAACATACCAAGCCTTTCAAAACGTAATTCAACATTTCAAAGGGTTTTAACAAATGTGCCAATATCCATGGCCACATTCATACCCAAATGCACTCTTGCATTGATTTCAAGTTTGTCACACTTTATGATAGGTTCTTGGCCATGGGGTGTTGGAATTTAACCAACCTTTTCCTCATATGGTTTATTCATTTTCTTTCATTCTTATAGTAGGACCATACTACCTGCTATAGGCCAATCACGATCCCAAATCAATACACATGAACTCAAAATTTTCACATGAATGCCTTTACGCATTCCTTGATTGTCAATGCATTCATGACATATCAATTCGTGAATTATCCCAATGATTACAAACATTTTTTACTACCAGAGGTTCATACCTCCATTATTCAGGTTCTCCTTCCCAAATCATACCTTACTTGGGTATCCAAGGCATACAACTGGCTTTCAAAGTTCATGCATAACACTAAGACAATAAAATATTTCAGAAGGGGTTCTTACCAAATCCCTTCATGCCTTGTGTCACATAGGCACAGATATCTTTATACGGGTTCTTGGATGTTAGCACCGTCTTTCTTATTTTTACCTCATCACCAGTGCTTTATGGGGACTTTTACAAGCCTGTGAACAATCTTTCACTCGCAGCCTTCTCTTGGTCACCCTCTGCTTGAGGTTGTTCATTATTGGCAACTGTCTTTCTCAACAGTTCCAACCTTATTTCTTTCTACACATGACATACACCATAGGCACATTAGTCGTCATGTAAATTAAAATGAAAGTACCATAGCATTTAAATTAATAAAATATTTTCAGACATGTCCCAGCATATCCGTATGTACTTCATCACACTATCCTTAATGTTTTCATGAGTGCAACACAATAGTTCTCAATCATTTTCACAGTATTACAACCATCATCACTATGGTGTCAAAACATTTATGTTCATCAATGTACTAGCTTTCTCATCCCATAGAAAACATAATTCACAGCAAGGAAAGAATTGAGGGCTCTCCCCTTCTTCAAATTCTTTCTACATCGCCTGGGGATTTTCAGCCCAGTCGAGTTATCTCTAAGGCCTCACTGTATCTTCTCTACTTTTTCAATTCTACTCCCTGTCGGGATCTTCCTTCTCTTTTCCTTGAGTCGCCTTGGTTAGGCCTCACCCTAACCCTTTTTGGGATACTGCAGCATGCTTTAATAGAAACTCTTTGCTCATAATGAATCATGAACATGTGCATCCTACACACTTCCATTCCGTTATCGGAATGGTCAATATTTAGTTGTTAGTCTTCTATTAATTACATGATTCTTTCAAAATGTAATCTAGGATTCTTATATATGGACAGGCCTTGCAACCCATTGTCCAACCTGTTAGCACTCTGTAATTTTCCCGAGGCTGTGATGGCAGTCACAGAGGCAACATCAAAACCACTTCGAGTCTTAGATCTAGCCCTCTAAGACTCAGAGAGGGATCTCTCTATCTGATATAACTTTTCTTGAAGAGAATATTAGGCTAGCTACACATAACATAGGATTTGCTTTTAGGAATTGGATATGGGCAGAGAAAAGAAACCATGGGCTATGGAGTCACTGCAACGAATGATCAAAAATCCATGTTAACAAGCTAATATTTGCAGGGCAAGGTAGACAACTCACTGGATCCTTTAATTTAAATGAAATGGGTGAGACGAAATAGGTCAAGAAATCCAATTAAACACAGAGCAACTAAGAATTCTGAGTTTAATCTTTAGTGGAAAACATAAAAAACTATACCAAGCCAGAGACAGAGGGTGCATTAAAACCAATTCTGTTCTTAATATTCTTGGAATAATTCAGAGGAAGACATTAATTATGATAACAGATAAAAAAATTAACACAGATGGATGCACATCACCAGTCGACATAGTCACAAGAATCCTGCATCATAGCACTGTCTCATTGAATTGATGAAAAAACACAGAAAGCTCAGCGAACTGTTTTACAAAATTTTAAATCATGGTCCTCGAATGATCAACCTTTTTACATTAAAAATAATCTCTATAAATAGGATAGGTATCCCCATAAGTTTCTTAAGTCGGCTTCAACCCCCTTGGCCAAAAATAGCCATAAATCCCCAAAAATCTTGAACTGTCCGCCATGAAAGACGGGATGGTTTTCTGCGAAAAAAGGGGTCCGAACAGACATCTGTTTCTCTTCAACGCTGACACCTAGAAAAAAAATTCAAGAGTTTATTGTATATGGTCATGTTCTGGACAAAACCCTCCTTCGATTTTTCCAAATTCTCCTCCAGCTGGCCATAACAGCTCCCGCAAAATCAGGGCTGTAACGGAAAAATGAAAATCTGGAAAAAAGGGACTTGAAGATGGATTTGATTCTCCCTGCTCGTGGTACCTATGAAAAAATAGAGAGAGTATTTTTTTCTTCATCCCGTTACAAAAAAAAACCTCTCTCAGTTTCTTAAAATTCGTTTTCATTTTCCCAAAAACGGCCTCGGACGAAGACATGCTGAACAGGCGAAAATAGGTGAAAAAAAAGAAAAACGGTTTTTTTTCGGGATGGATGGTATTCTGGACCCCCCCTGAGGTGGTAAGAGGTTTTATGGGGGGGGGGTCCACTGGAATGGGGATCTGACACCTGTCCAAGAGTGGTAAAGGGAAACAACCATTCCGGACCCCCCCTCTCGTTAAACTCCGGAAGGCGAGGGGGGTCTGGAATAATTCACATCCGTTGATTTGCTTTATTATGTGATACGTGATGTTTTTAGGATGCGTTGAGGTAGGGGGTGGGTAGGAATTAGGGTAGTTTATTTTTTATGTTTTTGTATTTTAATATCATTTTATTATATGTTTTTTTTACGTTTTTTATGTTTTGTTTTTTTATATTTTATGTTTTTATATATGTTTTATTATGTTTTAATTGTTTAAGTTTTTATTTTTTGTTTTTATATTTAATTTGTTTTGTGTTTTGTTTTTTATATGTTTTGTTTAATTAATATTTGTTTTGTTTATTAGTTTTATTTTTATATGTTTTATTTTGTTTTTAATATTAATTAATAAAACGTTAACCTAATTTATTAATTAATCGATTAATTAATTAATTTTTAACAAGATTTAACCTAGGTTATTTAACTAATTATACTAACATTATTAAGTAATCTAACTAACTTATTTGATTTTTCTTTTTATCCTAAGTTCATTTATTCGTGAATGGGTGGCGGGAAAAAGGGAGGATGATGTCATGAGGTGACGGAGAATGTCAGGAAATAATGAATGGTAAGTGATGGGAGTCGGGACCAATAGATTCCTACCATGTAGAGAGAGGGGCCCGCCAGAGAAAGATTCCATTCCGGACCCCCCCCCTTCCATTAAAAACAGACCAGTCGAGGGGGTCTGGAATTCAGTCTCAGCCGTTGATGAAAGCGTTGGTGCTTCAGCCGTTCAGATGTGTGCCTTCGTTATCTCCGATTCCGGACCCCCCCCCCCCCCATTTTTAAAAGCAGAACAGTCGAGGGGGTCCAGAATTCACTGTCAGCCATTGATCTACGTGCCTCTAGATCAACCATCGATCTAAGCGCGTTCTTTATTCTCCAGTCACGAATGCAGTATATGAGGGAAAACTTAGGCTTAATGACCTTTTTTAGGGTCTGGTGTGTTGCTTCCCTTGATTTTGTCACCATGGGGTTAGGAAAAAACCACTCAACATCAAAAATCATGAATTTTCCTTTTCCTTTCCTTTCCTTGAAACTAATTTGCAGAAATGAAATATTACTTTCAAGCCGAAATATACCTAGAGTGAAAAAAATTCCAGTCACTAGATGATACTATGAATCATAGTCTTATAACACAACCTTCAACAATTATTAGGGTTGTGACTCTGTTCTTCTGACAAAGTCCTTACACAGTTCCTCCATTGGGAACTCCTTCGGCATGCAACTCCCTTGTTGCATATCCATCACTATCTGTGATAGCCTCAAGCTCGAATTAGCTTCAACTTGTTAATAAGCATTCTTTAAGGGACATAGATATGCCTTTCTGGTATCTATTCCAGATTATGCATCAACACATGTTCTAGGTTTTTGCAAACTTACATCCACGATGTACTTAGCTATACTCATAATCATAAGTCTGTGTCCAGTTGCCATAGGTATATTTTACAGCCCACGTGCATCTTTACTCTTAAGATCAGTCAATTTAGATTCATTCACAATCCTTCTCATGTGATGCTCAAAGGCATAATCATTTGTATCTTATTATGACAAGAGATAATCTTTTCTCATTTACCCTTTCATCTAATTATATTGGTACTTCCTGAGGAAATGGAATACATTCCCCTCAGGCTATTATTTGGAATAGAACTTTCATGACTCCCCAAAATGGAGTCAGTTATGCCTCCATAGTATTCATTTAATCTGGACAAGAGAAATACTTTCTTCACGTTTCACTCATCAGGGAAAACATATTGGACCTCTAGTACACTTATACTCTTACATCATACATGTGCATTACTTGCACGTTTAATATCATTCATACCTTATCGGTATTAATATCAGGCTTCCTATTATGAAGCTTCACAATGCATTAAACTCATGCACTCAAGTACAATTGAACATAGCTAAGTATTAATCATACTAGTTCACGCCTTCTCCTCATGTGACCACTGGCGGTGACCACGATTTGAACTAAAAGGCGCTTCGCATTTCGTGATTTCGAGATTCCTGTTGCAAGGAACTCTGGTTCCTCGATCCCCGAAATCTGAAAACCTGAAAGACCGAGGATAAGGTTTTCTCGACTCTTTTATTCACATGACCCTTCGCTCAGAACCCAGGGTCAACTCCTAGACACGTGTCAGGATCCCATGTTTTGGTGAATCCGTGGACAATACTCCACCAATTCCCAAACTTCTGATCCACGAGGTTCCGACAACCTAGATCCCACAATCTATATCTCTCTGCCAATCAACGGTCCTGATCAAATCCCGACTTTCCACATTTCAGGATTCTGGCGGAGTCTTCACCTCCTAACTCCTGATTTCGAATCCCCAAAATGTGTATGCGTCAGATCATCGATCCACCGCCTATCTCGATCCAACGAATCAGGTTGGATGTTGGGATTTCGTGACATGCGAGTTCTCAAAACTCTTCCCATTGACTTCTAAACCTCTGACTCATGAATATACGATTACACTGGACCTACGGTTCAGGTCATCTGCTAACCAATGACCCTGATTGAATTGATGATTTACCTTGCACGACTTTGGGAAAGTCTTCACTTTTATTTTCCCAATAGCCGAAACCTCGAAGCTCTAGATCAAAGACTCTCGTTGATTCCAATCTAACGGATACTATTCCTCCTGAGTTTGTGAGTGATGAGAGGTTATCATCCTTATCTTCTTTGCTGATCTACTAGATCTAACGGTTCACAGAATTTCGGTATTCCTCCCTCCGAGAATTCCACCGTCTATTCATATTTTCAATGACTTCCAGCCACGAACTTGGCATCAACTCTTCTGGAATCAACCTATGTTTTCAACCTCTGGAGCTTTCAAACTTTAACACAAGCTTGTTTCTATATGCACTCTTTGTACTCTATATGCACACTCAGCATACGAAATTTACCCGCTATCTTTTCTGAGCTTTTAAGTTACTTACAGGACTAATCTCATAGTCATAACTCATACAGATGTTACCCTCTCATTATGGGAAAAACCAACAAGGGTCACTCTTGGGAATTAGCAATAGTCCCAAAGGACTCCTCTTAATCTTGTTTAAACAGATTATCCTTGTTGTCGATTCTAACCATTATAGGTCAGGTAATCTGACCCTACATATTTTCATCAATCCTCTCAATCATGAGTTATATGCTCAGGTTTTAGTCTTTTAATAATGCAGTAATTATAACTTTCTAAGGATCCTACCAGTCCTTACCAGATTTCCTAAATCATGAAGGAGTTATAGATGAGGATCTTAATTCTTACCTAACCAGCTATCTCAATTGCAGGAGACTCTCCCTGCTTTAGTAGGTAGCCATCATCACAGTATAATAGAACAACTTAGTTCATGTCCCTTTTCTGTCTCGTCCATCTTCATAGCACAATTTATTCCACCTCTGTTATTCATACTCTGGTCTTATCAGTAATATTGATCAGTGTATCCCTACTCCTATAAGAGTAATTAGCATTTTGACAAAGGAACAATATAATTCCTTTGCTGGAATTCCATAGAAATTCTCAAATTACAGTTTCATTCTGCAGTCCTTCTCCTTAAAGAGAAAGTGTAGATAACAATATCTCCTTACGCGACTCGTACACGAGCCCAAGCAGGCCAAGTGTTGTAACCATGTTCTGCTACCAATTTGTCACATGCCCACTACGGCAAAAATAAAATTTTCGCTCTTCCTCAAGGGATAGAATCCCCGAATTCCTACAAGAGCCTAGCACGGGCTAGATCTTCCCTTATCCACCTCCGTGTGATCATTGGTTATGACCATAGTCCAAGCCAAGAGGCACCTTTCACATTTCATGACTCATCGATGCAAGAAAGTCAAGTATTTTGACTCTTCAAACCTCGAAACCCGAAATCTTACCTTCAGTGAGATCGACGGCTGCGAATCTCCCCCTGATCTGACGGTCCTGGCTGTATTGAGATTTCGGTAATCGGGAGTTCAAAATGCAGCGACCCAAACCACTGATCACTCCATTCCCCGAACTCCGATACATGAGTTCTTGTATAAGATCCAACGGTCCAGATCTTTTTAGAGTTTCGTGAACCAGGAGTTCACGATGCAGCGACTCCAAATCTCTTGTCACTCCAATCCCTGAATTTTGATATGGAAATTCGTGTATGAGATCAACGACCCTCGTTGATATGGATATGACGGTCACTATCCCTCCTGAGCTTAAGGTTGTTGAAAGACACTCAGTCTTAATCGCGTGTCGGGGTTTCATATACCAGGATTTCATTACTTACGAAGATGAGGGGTCTTTCCCTCTGGTTTCTCAGATGTCGAAATGCCAAAACTTATTCACACTATCCACAGAGCGCATCAGGGTTTTGTATACTAGGATTTCGCGACTTGCGAAGACGAGGGGTCTTGCCCTCTAGTTTCTCGGATGCCGAAACGCCGAAAGTTATTCACACTAAACTGATGGTCCAGATCACTCATGTATCAACGACCACGATCACGTCGCGATTTTGTGAATCATGAGTTTGTGAGTTATTACCCTTTGACCACTCCAAGTTGTGAGTCAGCGAAATTCTACCCAACTACCACGTGTCCTTCGGGACTTTCAGGAATTTGACGAGTCCTCTCTATCCTGCATGCACCAGGTTAAACCTCGTGTGCCTTTTCTGGATCTGATGGCTATCGATCCCCTGTGATCGATCTGATGGTTCAGATCTATTCTCCTGCGCACACTTCTCCGGCTGTCTGGACACAGGCTCCAACTGTCCATATTTTCCCCTGTGAATCGGCGATTCGCCCTTTAGGACTTTGGGGAAATCCTCACCTCTATTTCCCCGAATTGAACCAATGGTTCAGATCCGATTTTGATCACGGTCTATTTTTCACTCTTGAGCTTTCATACACTCTGAAACCTCCAAAGGGTTTCTCGACCTCTGCACTCCATGCAGGGTTCTTGCACACAACGGTGTGATCCTTCCTGAGCTTGTCCAGGACTTAAGGAGTTTTGGGTTAGGTTTTCCTTGTAGAGAGCCTGTGTCGATCTACACTACCTCTCCTGAGCTTAACAAACTTCATCCTCCAAGGGAATCTAAACAATTAGGAGGGTTGGCATGCGTACATGAAACTGTGTTCGGGGTCAATGAACACACAGGTCGTGACTCTAGCTTATGCCTCCACAGGACACAAGCATTTACGAGTATAAAATCATCTCCTAACCATATAATTTCTTACTGGCCTAGTTATACAATCAAGCAAAAATAGGGGAGATATAGTACATCCATTAAGAAATATGCATAATTTCTGAAACATACATAGTATAACCAATTCATACATAGTTATAGCTAAATTACACAGGGTAGGAAATCGCTTACCTATTACAAGTTGCCGCCAACCAATTGACTATGGGTGTTCATCCTTCCACTCGACCATAGGCACAGAGGCATTCTTTCTTAGCACTCTGGCCACCCCCATGCCAAGCCATGATATCACCAGGGAGTTCTCACAGTTCTCAGGAGTTATGTCTCTGTCCTAGCTTCTGCTTAGGTCATGTTCTCTGCAACTCAGAGATTTCTCTTTCGTTTATGGCCTCGGCGAGGTTTCTCAGATACTCCTCGGCATAAATCTCATGGTCTTCAGTTTGTGACTCGCTGGAGAGCTCCGTGCATCTCCCTTGTGAGCTTACGCTCTTTTTTGTCTGGTGTCTCCTCTCCCGTGTGTATCCCTCTTACCTTGGAAGGTTTGCCGACCTATCCTGTTCCTTCTGTCAAAAGGAAGCTCAGGTCTGTAGGTCCCTGCGGTACTTCGGGATAACAGCCCATGTTTCCATTCATGGGGGTGGTTGATAATTCAACCACCGATCCTTTCTTCATTAACTTATTTCTCTCCTTGGGATCCGAAGGAGGTTGTCATCCTCATCAAGGGAAATTTGGGGTTATTTGTCATAATGAACCCTCTCTTATAGTTTTCACATTCTTCCTCTAGTGATATCATGGCCAGTACTTTCAAGGATTCACCCCCATAGTCAGTCATTGGCAACTCACACAATAATACATTTAAATTTTCCTTATGCATTAGCATGCTAATTCATATTTTATGATTAATTACAAATTGGGGGAAACAGGGTGTTACACATAGAGAAATACATTCATACATATATAATAATATCACAACAAAGAGAACTTATCTTTATAAAAAGGCGACACCAACTGGTTTTAGACCAAGGACATTCCACCCAACCGTACACACCACTACTCCAAGTCTCAACAACAATGTCACCCCCCAGCCAGGGCTATGAATCCATAAGGATGGTTCCAGAGTGTACTTGGGTTCCCAAACCAGTCATCTCTCAAGCTCTCACAGTTTTCCCAGCACCCACAATAATCCAAGTACCTAGCTCTCTTCTACCCAACCTATATTTCCCAAGAGAATGGACCTCCACCCTTATCTGCCACGCAGTCCCTTAGGCAATCCTTCTCCTTTTTCCAGGGCCTCCAGCACAACTTGTCCGGAATATCAATGATGTAATTCTCACGACTCTTAGTTGTGAGCAAAACAAGGCATAGGCCAACGCATATCATACATGCAGGCCCCAGGTCATGGCTAGATTGTACCAATGACCATTACAGCCAACTATCCCATGGCTAATTCTCAGTAGTTCGGTTCCCTTTTCCTAGCCAGGATGCAAGTGAGGATGGATCAATGAATGGGTGAGTGAGTGTATGAAAGTGCATGAGGGAAATGAATGAACGCACAGGAAAATTAGTGAACAATCCATCATTCGAACCCCCCCATCAGACCAGTGGCGGGTTTAAGTGACTTCGTGGGGAATCAAGAACCTCCTAGCCTTCCCCAAGAATCTCATGTAATTGATCCCCTCCCTTAGAAAAAAAGGGTAATTAACATATGAATAAACACTTTTCCCCTCAAGGCCCCTCTCTTGTGGAATCATAGCCCCCTATAACTCTAGTCCTTGTCCGTCTAGCAACCAACAATGTGTGTATTATTAATCATGATCAAAACATTACATTTCTTGGGCATACTGGCCCTTTAATAATTGTTTGGGCACTCAAGCCTCTCAACATTGTAACAATACATTATTTAAAATGGGGGTTCGAAACCCGGGGTGTTACAAAATGATTTTCCTTTCATTGAATATTACTTATCTAAGTTCAAAACTCTTAGACTTTTATGTATAGGATGAAAAATAGATCTTCCAAAATATTCATGCATATATGTCATTCTTTCTAATATTGGTAGCGCATATAAATTTTTTATATATACCTTTTATTCCACCAGAGAAGCTCTAGGGACTACATATAAAAAAACCCTCTCTTGAGTCCTTTTGTGATGCTCTGATTCAAGAGAAAGATAAGCTTCTACAAATTGTATTGATTATCACTGCAGGTACCTCCAATAAATCCTTAGTAATCCAACAGAAATATAAATCCAAGAATCCCATGAAGCAACATCCTCATCACAACAAAAAGAAAAATAAGGGTCTCAAACCCTCTCAGTGAACTTCTACTCCTAATGGTGACAAAGGAGCAAAATCTAAAAGTAAGAACATTGACAAACATTGAAAATTTTGTGGGAAATATGGTCATGATGAGTCCAAATATTTTAATAAGATGGAAGCTTTAGAAGAAACGATGAATAAGAACAACATCGGTATTGATTCTTCCTCTTCTTCTTCTTCTTCTTCTTCTTCTCATGGACATGCACTTTTTTCTTATGGTTTATCCTTCAATGCAACTTCTACTTGTTCTGTCAACTGGAATTGTTGATGATACTACCAGGTTGTACAAGTTTGACAACTTTGGGTCATCATATTTTCCATCATTTTTTGTTGCTCATAGAGATGACTTGATAAAAATTTGGCATGACTGGTTTGGTCATCTAAACTATCACTCATTGCAACAACTATGTAATCAACAGATGGTGACTATTCTTCCTCTTGTTTCTTGTGAAGATGTTGTTTGTGTTGGTTTTGTTCTTTGCAAACATCATCAAGACAATTTTGACAAACATGCCTCTTGGCATGCCTCAACCCCTTTGCAGCTTATTCACAGTGACTTGTGCAGTCCACTTTCTTCTCCTTCTTTTTTTGAGTGAAAGTATTTCTTAACTTTCATTGATAACTTTTCCAAATTCACTTGCATTTACTTATTAAAACTTAAGAGTGAATTTTTTAACAAGTTCTTGGCCTACAAGGCCCTTGCATAAAAGTAATCTATGTTGGACACACCTACCACACTTAGAGGGGGGGGTGAATGAGTGTGGGGATCTTTTTCCCAAAACTTCCCTCTTGCCCTAAAACTCATCAATTAGCATTCAACATTTTATTCATTACCCATTGCTGTCATTTATAACTAGTTAGATGTGAACACATATCAGCAACATATTTCAAAAATATATCATCAACAAGTCACATCACAATGAACACAAAGAACACAAGATGTATGTACAATTTTCTTTTTATTATGGACTACAATCCTTGGGGTTTATCAACAACAACTGAATAGAGTACAACTCTACAAGAGCACCAGCTCTATATGCAAGACTCAACTTACATTCTCAGCATCAACTGAGATGAGGCAAAAATCCTCAACAGAGATCAATCTATCAACAGGTATGCGACCTTTCAGTAGTGCATCCTGTGTGTGCACGTGCCTTGGCTCACTACAGCCCACGTGTGAACGTGGCCAGTGTATAATGCAACAAGCGTATGCTTCTGAGCAACTAGGGTTTTGCTTTTCTTCACATGCTCAGATCCTCTGCAACCTACAATCCCTTTCTCTTATGTCTTCCACTGTCCAAACTGACCCACAGCCAGTTACAACACATCCAAGCTCTCCAATAGATTTCTCATGCTCCACAACAAATCAATATGAATGTTATCTCAATCATGTATAAATAACTAGTATACCATAGCAATCATGTCACTACTGAATCGCAAGAGTGCTTCTCACTCCATCAACCAAATCAACCAAACTGAGCCACATCATAGAAGCCATACCAAGAATGCCCTAAGAATTCACAACACATCAAACAATAGTATCCATCAAGACAATAATGTAACCAGACCAGTGTCTCAGTGATATATCTAAAGCCATAGAATGCAGATCTAGAACCTGTCTCATCATCCATGAGCTTGGCACCAGTTCAAACAAAAATCTCCATGATTTTATCCACTCCACTCTCCCTGTACACAGTCATCCCACATGTACACTCACCCTATACACAACTAGTCCATGTGTACACGCACCCTATACATAGACAACCCCCGTGGACATCAGAAAATAGGGTTTTCTATGAATACGAGAATTTTGTCATCAAGATCTCTGACATTGCCAAAAAATTGATGCATCCATGAGATCCTCCTCTCGCTTTCTTCCTTAGAATAGATCTTCAATCATGCTGAAGACATCCACACAACAATATGCTCTCACAAGAATATCTCTATCAATACTCCAAAAGATATTCACAAGAAGCTCTCCATTAATCCACAAAAAGGATTCTCACCAAATGTAATTTTTACAAGAGATCCTAGCTTCGTATTTATACTTTCATATTCTAGGTCACTTAACCCAATTTTAGGTTACTTAACCCATTTTTATGTCACTTAACCTATTTTCCTTATTTTAGGGTTAACCACTTTCCATGAATAGAAAGTTATCCAATACTTTATCATTTAAATATTCCTTCTTGATTTTGTCACTTCATTTTATCATTTAAATAATCTTTCTTGATTTTGTCACTT
>ML805695.1:233535-246112 GCA_009831015.1 Picea engelmannii
TCATTAAGGGGGGGTGGGATATAATTCCTCCTTCCTTCTCCTATTGTGTCACCTTTGTAAATCCTTCAATCCTATCCCAAGTTTTTCTTAAGGGAAGATGTTAGGATATTTAGACACTTAGGAGTTAGTTAATATCAACTTGGTCTAATGTGTCATTAGGTAAAACTTTGTTTCTTTGTGTGTTTCTTTAGTATGCATTATTATATTTGTAGTTAGGTAACCCGACAGTCATGATATGTTTCTGACATAGAGTGATCCGACGTCTCATATTCTCCTTGCTCTTAGCAACTACATTGATATGTGGCTTAACACCTGATTGGTCCATGATCTCTATTTAAAGAACATGTAGGTTGATTTTTCGATGATTGACTGTGAGAAAATATCTTGTAAATATCTCTATAATATTTTTATTTTGCATTAACAAATTTCTCCAAGTGGCCACATTGGCTAGGGCCATGGATGTTTCCTCGTAGGGGTTTTACCATGCCAAAGCATTGATGTGTTGATCTTTGATCTGATTGTGTGAGTGGTTATTGAAGGTGTTCTTCCTTTTTTGGAATACATGTGTTGTTGAAAATAAACATGGTTAATGAGTGAAACAAGGTCCTTAATCCCTAATTGAACCTTCTTGATCTCAAGCACCATGAACAACACCTATAAATAATGACATGAGCCCTCACTATGGGACATTTGGCATACGATTTGCATATCGAAATCATTAATATTTTTTACACATATCAAATGATTTTAATGGCCTTAACCATGGTCATGGTGGCGAAACAAAAAACTCAAACCTTTGACCATGGTCAAGGGAGGGAAACAACAACTTGAAGCTATAAACATAGGTTATTAGGATCAATAAACATGAATGCATCCTTGAGCCACCACACATGACTCTTGTAGGGTATTTTTGGACTACTAGAGAGATATGGGCATAATGAATCTAGGTTTTGAGCATATGGAATGGTTTTCAATTTCTAAATAATGTCAAGGAGGAAACCAAGGCCCTTATTCCCTAAATAAAGTCTATCATAATCAAGAAAGATGAAAAACAACATGGAACCACACCTCTTTAGGGGGTATTTGGAATTCAATTTTCATATGGATGCCATTATAATGTTTTGCACACCATGGATGTGTCATAGGGCCTTGACCATCATTAAAGAATTAAATAAAGTTCCTTAGGATCCATTTTAATATTCTCAAGCTCTAGAGCCTTGAAAAATTCCTTGAATAAACACACAAGAACATTGTAAGGGGTTTTTTCCCTTCAAGTGGGATACAAGCACCATGAGTAGGTTTTTTTCACTAAAAATGGGCATTGATGCATAAACATGGTCAAGAGGGAGACAATAGATGTAATCCCTAATTAAACCTTCTCAAGCTAAAGAATTACAAACAACACCTAAGAACCATGACATGAACCCTCTCTAGGGAGTCTTTGTAATCTAAGTTGAAGGATGGAAATAAGAGCCTCCAACACTAAACCTTGATTCTCAAGCTCAAGAATGATATATAAGTCCCCAAACCACCATGTATGACCTTTGTATGGTGTCAATCACTTCCAAGTGGGATATGGGAACCATGACTAGGTTAGTTGTGACCAAGAATGGATCTCAATTTTTAACAATGGCTAGAGGAGGACAAAAAAAGCCTTGTGCTCTAAATGAAACTTCTTGAGCTAAATTGCCATAGAAAATACCTACAATCTAAAAAGCGTGATCCCTTTTGGGGATATTTCTACTGTGAGTGTTTTACCAGCGGACATTATGATGTTTCAATAAGAATGATAAGTTTTTGTGTCTTAACAATAGTTAGGGAAGGATACTAAGGGATTTATATAGTTAACAAAGCTTCATGGGCTCAAACATCATGAAAGCTGCAATGAAGCACTATATAAGACCTTTCTATGGGATCTTTCACATCTAAGTGGGATATGTTCTTCATTAGTTATTTTGGGGAAACAATGGCGAGTCTATGGCCCTAAATCATCCTCAAAGTGGAAAACAAGGGCATGACACTAGAAAAATGATGTTCTAAGCCTCAAGCATTGTGAAAAAGGCCTCCAAGTATGACACATACCCTCTCTATTGGTTCTTTTAGCTCCAGATGGTATCCCAAGAAACATTATGTGGTTTTGTGCAAAGGGTATAGGCCTAGGAGCCTTAACTATGGATAGGAGTCGAAAATAGGTCCCATCACCTTCAAAGAAGGTTCTAGTGCTAAATATTTTGTTTTGAAACATGTCAGGGTGAGGTATTTTTACATGGTTATTGTTTTATGTAAAAATAACATGCATATGTTTTAAAAATGCTCATTTTTTTTAATAACTCAAACACACTTTTATTACAGGTGTGTTTGTGTGAATTCACAAAAGTAGGTAAGATTGTATCTTTTCATATACATGTTAAATATTGAGTTGATATATTTGAGATTATCTCTTTTCATCTACCTGTTAACATGAGACAATGGGGAGAGCTCTGTAGCTAACACTTGTGAAGATGGCCTTCAACCAATAAGACCAAGTGTGAGGGCCTCAAGCCCTCCTTCCCCCACTCAGCCCTCTCCTTCCCTTCAGCCAATAGTTTTATGGTTCCCTTCCACAACAATACTCCCTTTCCCACCTTTGTCAGCCCCGAGATCCTTTTTTATAAGGTGTACCTATAGGGCTAGATGGAACCCAAAAAATATGTCGACCTGGACTATGACACGAGCTCGTCACATGATCGATCCTTTTTAACACAGAATGAATTTTTGGAAAGAGGAAACTTGTCTATTCTCCCTCCTTCCTCTATCTCAGAGATATAATTTGGAGGCTTCATCCCCTTGCTTTGAATATCACACGAATAGTGAAAATATCCCCTTCGAGGTCTACCGCTCATGGCATTTTGTTCCTTCAAAATAGGACTTGGTCTACAACAAAAAAAATCATTCTAAAAGAGAAGTGGAGGTGAATCACAAAAGAATTATTATCCAGGACCCACTTGATTATAGACACAAGAAAGGTTGGAAGTGCATTAAGGAGAAGGATGATGTGGTCAGGATGGTAGTTGTCGAGGATATCCCCATTACATAAATAACTCACTATGTTGATAAGATGTTGGTGGGGAAGTTTAATGGAAATTATGCATGGGAGATGGCCCTCTAGAAATGGATAGACTGGCACTCGAAACCTTTGCTTGGATACTCTCCAGAATCCCATGTGATAACTAAGGGCTGGAATTCATTTCTTCTACGTTCAGAAGAAGACTACATGGAGTTTCTTAAGGGAAACTGGACATGGGGGCCTTTAGTTCTATATCTAAAATCCTGGACAATGGATTTTGACCCTATTTAGGAACCATTCCCCCATATAAAGGTATGGGAAATTTTTCCTAGGCTACATTTGACCTTCTAGTCTAGGGAAGCACTTGAAGTAATTGGAAACAAGCTGGGAACTTTTGTGGGGCTCAAACCAAATTTGGATTCCGGGAAGGATCTTCATTGAGCATGGATCCAAGTAGAGGTGGACGTTCGGGAAGGATTGGTGGGTAGTATATACATATTTTTTTAGGACTTAACCTGGCATCAAAGGGTAAACTCTTAGAATCTACCTTTATGATTCCATGGCTTCCATGAAATTGGACATGTTCACACCCAATGCTCTCATTTTTCGTTGGTGGGGCATCCTCTGCCAAAGGTTTGGAAAAGGAAATCCACCTTTGGAAGGATGAACCCCGTGGAAGCAGTTTCAGTGGTTGGAGAAAAGGTGGAATTCAGCATTGACCTCGTTAATGCGGTGGCTACAAGAAAATCTATGGGAGAATTGACTCTCTATGTAGCCTAGTCAAGTATGCAATCATGTCCCTTGTCTTCTAGTCATATACCTTCGTATAATCGAGAGATAGAGTATTCAAAGGATGATTTTGAGGTCTCCCTCGCCCCTCCCCCCCCTTCTCCCCTTCCCCTAAATGTGGACCCCCCTTCTTCAAGACAATATCATCCCATTTTTCCTCCCTCCCCTTCACCCCAGTGAAAGCACCCCAAAATTTCTCTCCTCCCCCACCCCTCACGTCCCTTCTCCTAGTTCCTCACCTAGGGTGGTCACCCTAGAACCTTCATTCTCCCCTCTCCCTTCCCCTCCCAATGCCTTCCCATCCTCTTCCCCCTCTAAAACTTCCACCCTAATATCTCATTTCCCTTCCTCATCTAGCATGAATCACCCATATCCCCAAGAACAATGCTACACCTTACAATCAAAAGACCGCCCTTTTGTGCATGTCCCTTCTAAAGGAGGGCTAGCCTTAGACCCTCCAGTAGTCTCTCAGGCCAGGAGAAATTCACACATGTCTAAGGCAAGGGAAAAGGTCGTTGCCAAAATTTGCAAAGGAAGCCAATCTACAATAACCAGGGCCCTTAGAGCGAGGAGTTCCTTACCTCCCCCTTCCAAATGATTCTTCTTTTTTTTTAATTTTAGAGGGGTTGGGGGCCCCCAGAAAAATATTTCCCTCAAGAGATTTCTCCTGATCATCAGCCTTGGTATAATCATGCTTCAGGAGAAAATATGCTCAGGAGAAAAATACATGAATATAGTAGTCTCATGGTTAAGGAACTAGGATTTCATCTTAGTATATGTCGAAGGAATGTTAGGCGGACTTCTCACTGGATGGAGTCTGGATTTTAAGGCTTTGACTTCTTCCTCCCTCCAAAATTCTATCTCTATCAAACTGAAACATAAAGATAATGATTTTTCTTTTTCACCAGTCAACATTTATGGGCCATACTCTGATAGGGTCCCCTTTTGAGAAGAATTGAAATATGCAGGTGTCTTTAATGAACCACTTTTGGTGATAGGAGGGGACCTAAACTTCATTATCTCTCTTCTAGAGGTGTGGGGGACAAACCCCAGAGAATATCACTAGAGATCTTTCTTTCATTCATTCCTGGAGCACTCTTGTCGGGTATACCTAGAACCGAAAAATATTACCCCTACTTGGAGAAACTTCAGAACGAGAAGCGAAGATGTAGAAAAGAGACTGGACATATTCCTATTCTATGAGGTGTTCTTAAAAAATGGATTCATGTTCAAATATAAGGTGGAGGATGGAGGGATTTATGACCACCGACCCATTTCCTTACAGTGGAAATTTAGTTCAGAATCCCCTTCATATCCCCTAAAATTTAGTCATATTTGTCTTGAAGAAGAATAATTCAATAAATTGGTGACCTCCCAGTGGGAAAGTTCATCTCCTCTAAAACCCAAACCTCAGATGATACAATTTGAAGCTAATTTTAAAAAAGTAAAAAAATGTCATCAAACAATGGATTCCTTTATGGAAAGCTAAGAGGCATAGGGAAATATTGGAGATTGAATAAAAATACTCAAATAGACCTAGAGAATTTGATGAAGTCTCTCTCATCACAGTTCAATTAGAGGAACTAAGAAGACGAGAATAATTGAGGAACTCATGGTTGAATAAAGAGGAACAAGAATGGCGCATGAAAAGTAGAGCCCTGTAGTTATAGGATGGCAACAACAATAAAAAATTATTTCACAATTTTTGCAACCACGGAAGGAATCTCAACATGATATGGGAAATTAAGAATGAAGATAGGTCCCTGGTAAACTCATTCATCGAAAAGGTCCAAGAAGGAGCCATATTTTTCAAAAACATTTTCTCTGCCCCTTCAGGCTTCCCTATCCAGGATATTCTTGAAGTGGTAAAAAAATTTCATATGATATTCATAGATGAAATGAACCAATCTCTAGAATATGAGGTGACAGAGATAGAGTTTTTTGTGGCTCTCTCATCCATGCATAATGGAAAAATCCCTTGGCCAGATGGCTTCACTATCGAATTTTTCAAAACCTTCTATGAATTTCTCAAATAATATTTTCTATTGATGGTGAGAGAATTGTAGAGGATATGAAGAATCCATGGCGCTCTCAATTCTATGTTTTTTTTCCTCATCCCCAAAAAACATAATGCTAACTCATTCAGGGACTATAGACCAATTTCTTGTTGTAATTTGGTCTACAAGTTGATAACAAAAATCATCTCCAAAAGATTAAAACCAATGTCAAGTAAATTAAACAGAGAGGAACAATTTGGATTTTTGTAGAGAAGGAAACTTCACGATGTCGTAGAAATAGCCCAAGAAGTACTACACTCTACTAAGAAAAATAACCTCAAAGAGACTATTCTAAAACTGGACTTGTCGAAATCATTTGACAGGGTGAATTGGACATTCTTACACTTGGTCCTCCTTCAGGTGGGGATAAATTTAAACACTGCGAATTGGATCATGGGATTCCTTTAGAGTGAAACCTTTTCATTCCTAATAAATTTCTCCCCTTCCTGGTTCTTCAAATCTTTGAGAGGGATTTTCTAGGGATTCCCCCTCTCCCCCTTCCTTTTCTTAATTATTGTCTAAGATCTAAATAGATTATTGAAGGAAGCTAGAACTAATGGATTACTGAGAGGGATAAGAGTACCAGAATCAAATATTATTTCTCATTTACTATTTGTAGATTATTTTTTATGTAGGATGTATGGATCAAATAGAGATTTGATGATGCTAAAAAGAATCCTAAATTAGTACTACAGAGCTACAGGAATGCTGATTAATTTGGAGAATTCATGAATTTTGTTTAATAACTGCTCTGATGTTGAATCAGACTCCTTTCTAAACATAATCCATGCTCAAAATAAAAACCTATAAGAAGGGGTAAAGTACCTAATGTCCTTCCTTAAATCATACTGCTACACAAAAGAGGATTTGGGGTGGCTCATTCGTAAAGTGGAGGAAATGATCTCTATTTGGGTGAACATAACTTTGTCAAGAGGAGGAAGTCTTGTACTGCTCAAAATAGTCTTGGAAGTGTTGTAGGAAAATCTCCCTGCGGACAGGTAGATCGCCTCTAAGAGCTTGACCTTAACCCTAGACAGAAAAATGCTTAACATGGACACTGACTTCCTTTCAAATCTATCTAAACTAATACATGAGAAGGAAGGATAATAGAAGTACCTCTTTATCGACGTTTGTCCCCGCACGCTCCAAGTTGCGCTCCAATCCTTTGCTCCTCGCAGAGTTCTACAGACAAACAAGATACGACTACTTCCTATTCTATTGATATTAGCTTGAAAATAGATCTATCAGTTAATGATAAGTTCATGTAACATCAGACACAAACTAGGAATAAACAGGCCAAGCGTGTCATATTAATGAGAATAACGACAGCAGTACTTACAATCGTAGATGCGAATGCGACATCTTCGTCAAGTCCTCTTCGTCTAACCCTTTCCTGAAAGATCCACAACCTGGCTAACAGCAACTTCACTGATCACTTCTCCTTTGGTTGACTGTGTGTTTCCTATGAGATCATAGGTTTCATGCTAGCAATTCTTCCCCCTTTTCACCATCATAGAGCTTGCTTATATAGGTTGAGAGGAGCTTAACCTCTTGAGTTATCTTTAGAACAAGTTGGGAACCTCCTCCTTAGATCAGGGATCTCCTGATGAAACCAAGAATTCGAGTACAACTGCCTCCTAATTTTGAAAGATCCTTTCCTCATTCTCCTCACTGGGCTAACAATTGGCCCGGATTAGGGAGCGCTCCTTCAAAAAGGGCATCAGAGCACTAGAACGCTCCCTGAGAAGCTTAAGGGGAGTGCCAGCACTTCAAAAGTGGGCAGCACTCCTTCAGAAGGGTGAGGAAGCGTTATAACGCTCCCTGAGGCCTTATAGGGGAGCGCCAGCGCTCCTAAGGCTGTTTCAGGGGAGCGTTCACCCTCAAAACTCTTGATTGAAAGCTCTTCTCAGATGTTAAGAGTTCTTTAATTCCAGTAAACCAGATCTCCTTCTTCAAATCAAGTACATAAGATGTTTTAAGTGTCTCCTTAGTGTCGTCATTATGGCAACATGATTAAACAATGTTTGCGACACTTGCGACCAACTTGCGACACTTGCGAAAGTTGTAAGGAAGTTGCGACACTTACGACAATTGAGAGGAATATGCGACACTTATCCAGTTGAGCAATTTTGACGTGTAACAGGAAGATATTCCAGTTTACTGGAATTCCATAGTATCAATCCCTAAAGGTGTCCTAAAAAAAATGTGTAGATTGAGTTGTCAATTTATTTGGGATGGACAAAAATTTATAGGAGGAATACACCTCTCCAATTGTGGATCTATTGTTACTTCAAAGGATTATGGAGGTTGGGGCCTAAAATAAATTCTCCCCTTTTTGAAAGCATTAGCAAGAATAATTTTATGGAGGCTAACTCAAGGAAACTCGCTATGGACTCGTATGATGAACTCAAAATACTTCACTAACCTTTCAATAGTTGATTGGTTCTGGTCACTGAACAAATCCTTGAAGGGATCCATTTTCTAGAAGACCCTGGTGGAAGCCTTCCCATTGGTAGGATCTTGGACGGTTTGGAAAATAGGCGATGGGAACAATATTCTAGTGGGTGAGGATCCCTAGATAGGAGGCAGCAATAACTTCTATCTCTTAGATACCTTGTTCCAATTCCTAAGGGATCAAAACATCTTCACTTTGCATGATGTTCACATAGGGGACCATCAACTGAGAGGTCGTGAAGGATAGAAATATGAAGCCTCTATAGGGATCCCAATGAATTTTTGGTTGAATGGAACTCTTTCGTTTCATTTATTTTTTAAAACTTTATCTCTCTTGACAATGAGCTCGAGGAATCCTTATGTTGGTACTGTTAGCGTCAGAAGTCACTCCTGGATTGCTTGCAGGAGAAGAGCCCGACGCCCATCAGTTTTATGTCACGATATTTTTGAATGGGTGATCGAATGGATAAAGACTCAAGAAGGTACATCTTTAACTCAGGAAACCGGGCCTGGTATGTAGATAGCAAGGGAGGTATTGATCCAACTTCTGTCAGTAAATGATTAAAGGGTGGTAGATGGAAGACTTGTGGGAAGGGTGAGCAACACTGCTTCGGGCAACAGGCCTTCGGAATCTTGAGGAAGAAAAACTCAGAAGCCAAGATCCTCTTGGTCTAGAGTTTCAAGGAGTTGAGGGCTAACTCGACTGGATCCTCCAATTCCAAGTCGTTCAGTGCTAAGAAAATCACAGGAACCGATTAGAAACAATGCAACTATTACAGTGATCCAACCTACATCATCCTATAACAGCTACAACTCAACTGGATCCTCCAATTCCGAGTTGTTCTAACACAATATACAAAGAGATGGAAGAGAAACTGACATCCATAAAGTAAGAAGTCTCAAATGCCTTATACATTAACCAGAGCGACCAACGCTTCATCAAAACTTACAGAACGGGATCCTAGCTCAACCATTGACCCTTTACAAAATACAAAGACTGAGTCTATATACTTAGCAAAATTCACCTATCAGAGGCATGTTCAGTCATCCAAGGCGTGATGTCCCCTCAGCCGAATTTGGACGGGTAACTTTCATCAAACGCCACCTTAACTGCGCATGGATCTTGCAGGGGATATAGCAACAACAATAAAGGCCAACATGGCATGCGCAGACTTTCTCTGGTCAGATGAGGACCGGCCATGACCTTTTGGAGAAAATCAATGTACAGGACCGTCTCGGGCAGAATTTCTGCCGGAACCTCCATACCTCGCATTCAATAAGTGAGATGAGGTTTCAACTACCTCTATTCACCTTCATTTAATTCTTCAATGAGGACCAGGATCGAAGTCGCATCAGGTGGCGCATGGAGATCATGATGATCCTTTCGACGACTAGCCCCGATGCCTTTGGCTCCTTTTGAACAGTTCTTTTCTTTCCCAGGTGGCCACGGGCTGTGACCCTGTTCTTACTCGCAAAGGAGCTTTTGGCGTTCGTGAATAGGAAGGGGTTGATCCCTGTCCCTCGAAACCACGATGAGCGAAACGCCAAGATGTCTTGAGTTGGCGCTGCATGTCCCCCTAGATCTGACGGCTCTGAACTCACTCGATGATGTTGTGAGCCCAATTTCAGGCGCTATCAGCACTTCGGGGTTCGGGGCTTCGAGATTTATAACGACCAAAAACCTTCACCCTTTGAACTCGCGACTGTCGAAAAGCCGACGTGACCAGATCTCGCGCCATGTGCCCTTTGGATGAACGACTGTCATCCATGCCCGCACATGATGTGGGCGCTATCCATTGCGCTATCCTTGGTGCATCTTCTCTATCTGCGACTTCCCACCAACTGTTGATCTACTCATATGGATGGATCAGGACCGCTGACACTATAATTTTGCCCGCTCGCTTGATTTTAAATCCGAACAGGACTTCTTCTATGCGATGCGCTTGGGCGCTCCTCGTGCAACCTGCAGACCTGAATACTCTTGTGCCCCGGACAAAAATGTTACTAACAGGTACAAGAACCCAAAGGACAGAACCTTCATGGTTAAACTTGGATACAAAACCTAGCAAGAAGACCAACTTCAATCCCCACTAAAATGGTGGCAGAAACCACTATGGAAACACAAATCCCCTCTCAGATGCAAAATCACCCTTTGGCTAGCCTTGAATAACAATCGTATGACATGGGATAATGGTGTAAAAAGGGGATGGTGTGGTCCTAGTCACTATTCTCTTTGTAAATCAAATGATGAATCAGTCTATTAACTTTTTGTAACATGCTCTTATGCAGGCCAGGTCACGAATATTATCAAGGAAAAAATTAATGCGAAAATGAATTGGAATAGGGACAACTTGGAAGATTGTTTTAGGAATTGGATTCAAGACAAGTCGGTCAACCTTTATTCAAGATCACCAATTTTAATGATTTCTAACATCTGGTGGGCTCACAATAATGCAATATTCAAAGACAAAGAGGTACTCCCAGAAATAATAACAAACCTCACCCTCAGTGAAGCAGTTGAGTTCAAAGAAGATCCGAGAGGACAAAATACATGCAATATTGTTCTTCCATACCATGACTACGAAATTCCATGTGGCTAATTTAACGAGTGGGAGTTGCATTATTCGTTAATCAAAATAACTACGTTTAAATTAGATATGCTACAGGCAGAGGGACTAACAAAAGAGATAAGTTCATAGCAGTTTGGACCCTCCTAGAGACAACAAAGAAAAAGGATATTCAGAAGTTGCAGGTATTGGATGATTCCAAATTTGTTATTGATTGGGCACAAGGAAAAATTATTATTCAAAACACCAATTGGGCTATAGTCATGAGATAAATCAAGCAAGATTTTCAATCCTTTGAATGGTTGAATTTCCACCACATCCTAAGAGAGATTAACACTAAATCGGATGAGATTTCCAAATAAGCTTTGTAGCTTCAAAATGGTGCCTCGGTTTCTGTGAATACTTTCATGGAACGGAAACAGAAGCCATGGAATTTCACTTTTAAGTGCTAACTATGTATTTGCACAGGATAAGTATGTAATGACTTTGTAAGGTAGTATAATTTTTTTCTTCGAAAATATAGTAATATATGTCAAGTTGAAAGGAGTTAGAAGATAAAAGAGACAAAGATTTTTAACTGAGCCTACACATGCATTTTGAATATTTTGTAACATGTATATTCAGTCGAATATAAAATATTTTTTTCTTTGAAAAAAAAAACATGAGCCAACAACTTTGGTTTTAGCTTTAGAGTGACGAACTTGGTAGTTCACATTGCATAGGTAAAAACACACTGACTTTTCTAGCTTAAATATGATCCACATATTCATCAATGATGAAACTACACACACTTCCATATTTGTGATTAGAGATACTATGATCACATATTTTGTTGTCATCTTTGTTGATCACATATTTTAGATCTATCTCTTGTGATGGTTTCAATTCTTGATCTTCTTCCTCTTCATAGTCAATGTAGAATAATTTATTCTCACTACATGTATGCCCTTCATTGTACTTGTTGTCAAAATTGAAACATAGTCCCTTTGTTCTTCTTTCATCCATTTGTTGAGGTGTCAACGTTGTTGATTTAGGAGAGGGAACACGATGCTTCCTATAGTTATCAATGGCCACCCTTCTAGTAGCCATATCTTTTTTTCAACTTTCCTTACGATACTGGAATCTTTTTCTAGGGATTTAGGTTCAAAGAGATGCACCTCATGTTGAATGCTATCCTTTAAAGTTCCCATAAAGAGATCTAAAACATTATCCTCAACAATGTTCTTTACCCCGAAACTGAGCTTTTGGAATTGTTGAAAGTGCTCTATAATTGGACCTTTTTTCAGAAGATTTATCAATTGACTAAATAATGTGTTGCTCTTAATATCCCCATAATGTGATGTCAATTCATCTGTAAAAATGAACCAAGAGATAATAGAAATCATTTTTCTTTCACAAGGTCATTGATACCAAACAAATTGATCATTTTCTAAATATAAATATGCAATAGGTACCTTTTGTAATCTTGGAACTTGGTGTAGCTCAAAGTATTTCTCCATTTGGAATATCCATGTTATAGGATCTTTACCATCAAACTTCCTCATATCGATATTTGCAATGAAGTAGTTCCTTTGTGTTGACTTGAATCCTTGATGATGTGGATCTTTAAATGATGAATACTTATGAAATTCAGTAGTGGTGCTCTCCAACTATGATAAAATACT
>ML805695.1:254059-264444 GCA_009831015.1 Picea engelmannii
TCAATGAGACAACTTCTTGTTCAAGTTTCTCATAATCTTCTTCTTTCTTCTTCATTTGGACATTCCTTACTTCTCCTATTCTTCTTTCTTCTTCGAGTAGAGTTTTCAAGGAAATGGTTTCTTCTCTTAGTTTCTCAAATTCTTCTAATTGTTTCTTCAAGATTACAACTATCTTTTCACAACTAACCAATTCACTTCTTAGTTTTCTACACGTGTCTTTGAGCTTGCTATTTTCAATCTCAACATGTTACAATTTTTTAAGATTCTCATCTTCTTGTTGAATCATTTCTACTTTATGATTTTTTTCTTCTTCAATGTTATTTCTTTCAATCCTTGGATGAGGAAATTCAAATTCAACATGTCCTACTCCTTCACAATTAAAGCAAAAGAACTGACCTCTATTTTCTTCTTTGAAATCTGAGATGTTGTAATCTTCTTCAACTTCTTCTTCTTCTGCTGCCTCTTCCCTTGCATAAAGGTCTTGTAGCTTGTCCCAAAGCTCTTTTACTGATGCACATGATCCCACCTTGGATTTCACTAAATCTGTCAATCCATCCAGGATGGTATCTATTGCCAGTTTGTTGTTCATTTTTGCTTCCTTCTGAGTTGCAGTCTTTGGTTTCTTCAAAGCATTATATCCTGAAGCAACTGAGAACCAAACATCTGCCCCAAGAGCTTTCAAGTAAGTTTCCATTCTATTTTTCCAGTATTCAAAATTGCTTCCATCAAATGGTGGAATCCCATTTGGAATGTTGTCTTCCATTTTTGCATAGGATATTCCTTCCAGTAGTTAAATTGTACTAAAGGTAACCCACTCTGATACCAATTGTTGATACTGAGAGGGGGGTGAATCAATATCAAGTACAATTTAAAACATTTTTCATCTTATACTTAAACCATTCAACTATATCCAATGAGCAATGAACAATAGTATAAGAGTTACACCAATACACCATATTACACCATGCACAATATATGAGAAATAATCAATAGTTTAGTGTTCAAGGGAAGTAATGACTTCCAAACATAGCTACAACTTCCAAATGTAGAGGGAGGGATAAACCTCCAAGAGGAAGATACAATCCTCCAATATCAAGAGAGAGTTTAACTCTCCATCCTTGACCCTTCCTTCCACCCAAGAATATATGAGAGATAATAAAACTTTACATTAAATCATCACCATCAATCAATCATCACATAGAACCTGATAATGCTTCCTGAGACTTCTTCAATTTCTGCAATTCTTTAATTCTTAGAGTACTCTGATCCTGTAGATAATATTACTCAATGTATTCTCTAAAACGCCTCCAATTTTCACTCCTTGAATCCTCCCCAAAAGGAGGTTATAGAAAGAATGGTAGACTTTATTCAATTCTGGTCTGTTCAGAAGACCCAACTTGTACAGCATGCCTCGCACTCAATATTTAACATCTAATTCTGAAACTCACACACAACAAACTACAGTCTGTACTATTTCCAATGGAAGTGGTCCCACTTCATTTGGATTCTGTATGAAAAAGTTATGACTATTTTACCCGAAACACTTGTTTATTGACTAGCTTCAGGACTGGTCACAAACCCTATCTTCCATAGAGTGTATCTCCATAATTATAGCGAATCAAGAGCTTAAATTTTTACCATAGGTACCTTGATATGTCTTCTCAATACCATAGCAATTTCACCATCTGAATCAATCTAGAAAAAAAGTTATAGCAAAAATGGTAAGATGACCTGAAAATAACATCCCATAGAACACATCACCAAAAGACTTCATCCTCCCTTGAAATCCAGCCTTCTTATCTTCATATTACCTCTGAAATTCGACTTGTATCAAATGAATGTATAATTATGTTTATTTATACCATTTATGTCACTTCCTTTTAACATTAGGGCCGACCTGACACTTTCTTATTTTGTAATTATTTTCCTTAATTATTTTCAGGGCCTACATGTTCTTCCTTCTTCAATTCACTTTGTCATCTTCAAAAATTCATTTCTCCTCAACCATGAGAATCCACGTGACGTGCCACATACCACCAGAAACAACATGATGTATACTATCTATTTATGGGTGTTGTATATGCATGTGCATTGTCCTTCATGTCCAAATACCTTTATCAATCTTGCGGTCCAAAACCCATGACTAGGGTTGACATCAATGACAACAACCAATCTTCCAACAAGTTCTTATAATAAAATTTGTTGTAATATCCCTCCATATATACCAATGCTCAACCATGCTAGCACCTATTGTTATTATGAATCAAATCAAATTTACTATTAGAAAATTCCTTTGGTAGGGAGAAAAGTATAATATCAAGAAATTTCATCTCATAAATTGCAAGATTGTCAAGCTTCCAAAGCAGAGAGGAGGATTCTGAACAAAATACTTGGCGCTAATGAACTTGGCAATGAGAGATCATTTATTGTTGAGGTTGTTGACAAGAATATTAGAAAGGTGGAAGAAGGTATTGTGGAAGAAATACTTTAGGGGTGTAAGAAATAGGTGTATAGAGAGCCCCATGAACTTATCGAAATAGATCCAATATCCTGAAGATACTAAAAGTGGTGACTACTTTAAAAAAACCCAAGCTCACATGGATCCATTGGAACATAAAGGAGGTCTCGATTTGGAATGATAGAATTCTAGGGAAGGACGCTATGGTTTCCAACTATGAATTAGCTCCTCTCAAAACATGGATGGATGAAGCTAATCTAAGGTTAGTGATAAATATATTGCAATTGAAATTATTTTATTTGAAATTTAGTCATGACCCCTTACCATGACTTCAAAAACGATAATAGACTTGTGCATCTTTAAAAGAAAGGGAGTAAATCCTAATAGACTCAAGGACCCGAAACACTTGAAAAGAATGGTTATATATATATATATATAGAGAGAGAGAGAGAGAGAGAGAGAGAGAGAGAGAGAGAACTCAACCTTAAGACATGCTTTGTTTCCAATTTAGTGGTTATTAGTTTTTGCATCTCCATATGAAGTCACCATTTTGAAACCAAATTCATTTTTATAGTCACCATTCATTCAAATTAATCATTTAATGTTAAAAAAACCATTTAGTATATGGTTTAAAACTTAAAAAATATTAAATTATTTTAATAAAAGTAAATTCAAAAAATAGACAAACTCATATATTAAAAAAATAAAATCTAAATTGAATAGAACTTTTTTTTTTTAAAAGTGAATTCCACTCAATTAATGAAAATATTGTTTACTTATTTTGAAAAACTAAAAAACAAATACATCAAAACTAAAAACTTACTTCATATAATACACTCACTATAAACAATATAGCCATCATTTTTCTAACCATTTATATATACCAATGTATATGATCATACACTCACTATAAAAAAAAATATAACCATCATTTTTCTAACCATTTATATATACTAATATATGATCATTATTATAGATGTTGCCCCGGCATGGTTTATAGCAATCGATAAGTTGTTTACCAGCGATTAGCTCGAATGCTGACTAAAAATTTCTGCCATTTTACAAAGTTTAACTTTATACTGTGAATTTTTTGTATTTTTTTTTAAATATTTCAATTGTTTATCTGTGTTTTTATTGGTCTTTAAATTGAATCCGTTATTGCATAGGTGACTGTCGTATTTAAAGACACTATTTAATATGATTAAATGATTATTATTAAAGGATTTCAATAGTGTCATTGTTTATATCCGCCAGTTTCATCTTCCCTATTTTGCCGATTTTCTGAGTTGATAACTGCCAACAGTTTTATGCCGATGCCGAGTTTTGTAACAATGGTACAACATGACGATTAAATGTAACAGTGTTTTGGCATTATACTTGCAGCCAGACACAATATGTAGTGTTAGATTTATCGATTGACTCTGTAATTTACCATAAGTTTTTGAAAGTTTTCGAAAGTAATAGATTTTGAAAGTTGAAAATAAAAGTTTTTGTTGATCCAATCCAGTTTTAAATATTATTAATATATAATCATAACAAATTTACATTACAAATTTTTAAAAGTAATTGATTTTGAAAATTAGCAATAAAGTAAAAAATTTTGCTTATCCAATCCAGTTTTAAATATTATTAATATACAATCATAATAGATTTGCATTACATCTAATAAAACTTATCAAAACAAATGCGGGAGGTAATGCTGCTTTGCAGCCTTGTTTTTATAGTCATCTGTATATCTCAATATTCAACATGATGTACTCATGATGTACTCACATCCATCCTAAGTGATACCTTCCCAATATGATGTAGTTATGTGCCCCATTGTATATAAGGATGTTGCCCCCATTGTATATAAGGAACTTTTGTTCATTAAGTGATTGGTTCACAACCAATAACAAATTGGTTTGAAAAATGACCACCACAAATTTTAAGATGGTTTTTTTTTTTAAATGTGAATAATGACAACCACAAATTTAATATAAGTCTTTTAAAACAAGTAGATTAGGCAAATACATGTGTTATGTGTTGTGTAGAGGTATAATCAATGTTAAAGTTAGGTAGGGATTTGAAGGGCAAATTGTTATAGGGAGTATTGTGTATTAGATATGATTTAAAATTTGTTGTAATTGTTTTGAATTTTTGTTGAAAATCTTAAAACATGTTAAATTGGATGGATTGGTTTATTTTGAAATTTTAAATTTATTGACTATTTAAATAAAAAATATTATTATTTTATTTTTATTATTATTTTATAAAATATAAATAATTTTTTAGAATTTTCAAATTTAATCATATATATATATATATATATATTAAATTAATTATATATATATATAGTTTGAATAAATGTAAGGAATGATTGTTATCTTCCCCATTTAAGTTCAATTCTAATAAATAACATAAATAAAATTCATAATGAGTGTGTTGTGATAGCTTCAAAATTGGTTTTTCCAACATAAATGAGCTTGTCATACGAAGTAGAAAGACGGTGTCGCTGCAATGTGCGGCTGATAGCAGTGGTCCTATCCGACAATGGAGAGCACGCGTGGAAGGACGATGTCGTGGCAATGTGCGGCTGATGGCAGTGGTCCTATCCGACAATGAAGAGCACGCGTGGACGGACGGTGCCGTGGCCATGTGCCGATTATGGTAGTCCTCCAAACCGTATCCATTAAAATTATGGCGATGATGACAGTCCTCCAAACATAATTATGCCAATGAATGGTAAGGAGTTGTCTGTTTATGAAGTAAATTGTTAACTGAATGTTATAGTTATAAAATAAATTGTCAAGCGGTGAAAAAAAGTATGTTTATGAATTTTAAAAATTGCAGGTTTTTAGGAGAAGTATAAAGTTGATTATTTTTGAAAAATTAATTATATGAATTAGTTAAATATTTAATAATTGTATTGAGAGTAGTAGGAAGGTGCTTTACAACTCAGTATGAGAAGAAGTTGAAGTGTTAGTGTAAAAGTTAATTTGAAAATAGTCAAATATTTAATAATTATAATGAGAGTAGTTAAGTGCTTTACAATCCACTATAGTAGATAATATCAATACATTTAAAATAATAATAATAATAAAGTTAGTTTAAAAAAAAATAATAATAAAATAATAAAATGAAATAATAACTAAAGTCGATGTAATTAAAAAAATGAAAATGTGGGAAGTGGTTTCCATAAAACTATGGGAAATATGAAATAATTAAATTTATGCCGATAAAATAAAATAAAAATCATTATAATGTATACCTACAAGCATGAGGTAGAAGAGTCGTGGTGGTTGATTTGAAGTATGAGGTAGAAAAGTCTTTTTGGTGGACGATATCCAAAAGCGTAGTAAGTACTAAGCGAACCTACATGCTCGCCTAACGAAATTTAATTGGTGTTAACTATCCCTTCAGTTTTAGAACGATATGTCCCTTCAACTACCTTCTCACTATAGTGGTAACCTTCTATGTAGGTAATAATTCGGTCAACACTGACAATGAAATGAGTTGTAGTGGTAACCTTCGATGTAGGCAATAATTCAGTTTTAGGTAATATTTCCTATCCCTTTCAGGCCAGTGGAGGCTCTCGGACGGGGGTCTATTTGCTCTTTTTGGAAAGACAATGGAGATATTTCCCTCGGGTGATTTGGAAACAGAATGGGACCGTTATTGCAGTGCGTTATCAGGATTGGGTATCCAGCTTCAGGATAGGGATGAGGAGATTAAATGGACCGGAGGAGATAATTCAAGAGTTCTTACAGTAAAAAAATGCCTATAGAGCCTTAGCTTCGACCATTTGGCTGCAACCCATTGGCGGATGGAGGAAGGCTTTATGGACTTGGAATATAGCTCTAAAAATCAAATTATTTATTTGGATTTCTTTGGAAAATAAGATACTTGCATGGAATAAGATACTTACAAGGGATAATTTACTATCCAAGGGTTGGGAAGGGCCTAGTTTTTGTATCTTATGTACAAAGGGACCTGACACTGTTAGCCATTTATTGAGCAATTGTTACTTCACTAAGCAAGTTTGGCTCTTGATTTTAGGAGTTTTAAATCTGAGATATAATTGGGATGGAATTTATTTAAAGGCATGTTATGATAAGTGGATATCCTAGGTTCCAACATTCACTACTTTGCCAGAGCTTGTTAGTTGGAAAATTTGGATGGAGCGCAACAAAGCTATTTTTGAAAATGGGAGCCCTTCCATATGTTCAGTAGTTTATAAGAAACTTGGGATTTACAATAGATTTTCATCATATGAGACTCTGACTACTATACATATCAATACGACTACTATCTAGGCAGGGGCAACAGTGGGATGGTTTGATGGAGAAAATTTATCAAATGGCCTCCACAGTGGAGCAAGGGGGATGATAATGATCAGTGATAATAGAATGCACAAATGGAAATTCAACTGTGGCCCTAGTACCAATACAAGAGTAGAGTTACTAGGAGTCTGGGCAACTCTTATTCTGGCATCAAGACTGTGTATTATTGATCTACAGGTAATCGGAGTTTCAAAAATAATTATTGACTGGTGTAAAGGAAAAGGCATATTACAGGTTATTATTTTAGACTATTGGAAGAACAAAATCAAAGAGCTCAACGATATTTTCATCTCTATCAACTTTTCCCATACCTTTTGAGAATACAACAAGGAGGCAGATAGACTATCAAAGAAGGCTCTCAAGGAACAAGAAGGAAAAATTTACTATACCCAATGGGAAGAAGGAAATGAAGGACCTACTCTGTTTTTAAATTTATTTTAGTATATCTCTGAAGAAGGAGAAGTACTTATTTGAGACAGATGCATTAGACCTGAGTGGTAGAGACATAATTTACTAAATAATTACTTTGGATGATCTAGGGGAGAGTTTTTTTTGTAGAACTTGAGTTAAAGATTGATTGTATTCTCATCTCAGTATGAGGGGTGGTAAGATAAGTGATTTTTGAACTTTTGGACAAGAATTATAGGTATGTACACAATTATGTACATAATATAATGAGAAATTTTTGGTTGGAAAAAAAATGTAATAATTCACTCAACACTGAAAATGAAATGAACTGTAGTGGTAACCTTCACTCGGATCTTAATGTTTCTCACATACTTCAATATCACTATATAATCAAATTTCAAAATAAAAATATTAGTTTTCACTTTTGTTCATTGAGATCAATATTCATTTCACTATAATTATCATTTAACAAGTTTTTATTACAAATTTATAGTGCACTAACCAAGGAACAAGGAACAAGTAACAAGTTAAAGTTTATAGTTCACATCACAACTGTGTGGCCTACTTCAAACCCATCTCTTTGGGATGACTAGTGTAATTAATTTCATTATAGTATTTATTCAATATCATAATTTTCACGACATCCGAGTCAAAGGATAAATGCACATAACCATGTGATTGGGTGATGGTTGGGTTTCCCTTCCATCAGAACTTCTATGATTAATGTCAAGTCTAGTAGTGAGGGTGAACCAATACTAATTTTTATGCAGATTTGTACTTATTTCTGATTTCCAAGTTACTACCCCTAATGGGGCATGCACTTAGAAACAAAAGAAAAAATACAAAAACTACTAAAACCCCCAAAATAAATAAATAAAGGCAAGGGTCCACCCCATGAAATATATATATATATATAAAAGATAGATTTCAATTATTTAATTTTGTTGGCCAAGAGAAACTTGTGAAAGCAAGACATGATCTCGCCATGTGTATGGCTTGGTATTTATTTATTTTTCATTATCAACTTCTAAAATTCTAAGAGTCAAAGTTAGAAATTCCTCATTAGGGTCCTCGTAAATTTTATTTTCCTTGTATCAATGGAGTGAGGTTTCCTCAAATTGGTCTTATTTGAAAATCTCATGCTTCTGGACATTGGATAGTTTAGCCCATATTATAATACTACATTGCTTGGGTAAGCTCAACTAAACTCCCTTGGGGGGTTGAGCCTCTTCCTTTACACATGTATCCTTGTTCCATCTAGGTAGGTTCAAGATCCCTAAAGAGCTAATGATGAGGAGGGGTTAACCCCCATTCTTTAAAATGCATGGGGAACTCATTTTTATGATCAAGTGGTGTACACCAGATGACTCATTTTATGGGGAAATCATTGTTCTAACCAAGTGGTGTACACTCGATGACTCATTTTATACTAGGTAGAATAGTTGTGAGATAAAAGGTATGATCTTAATAGGGAGGACCCTTATAATGGAATGGTATCCTTGCTTGTTAATTAATTAATGAGATAAAAATTAAAAAATCATACATGGTTAAAGATTCAAACCTTTTGTCAATCTATCCATCATCCTTGTAAACTTTTGTTTTTCATCCAATTACATATTTTTTTATAATTGTAGTATCTTATTGAAGGGTTGGAATTGAACTTTTAGACCTCAAATTTTACACTCATCCCATCTTTAATTTATCTGGGCCACTTTCCAATTAATTCCAGGCTAGTTTTCAAGTCATTTGAGCCATAAACAACTTTCTGTTCATAATTTACAAGCATATTAAATGGAACAATTGTAGGTTTCTTAAGCTATTTTTTATCCTGAATCCTATTTTGCATAAGTCATTCATTTGATAGTTGTTTTAGACCCCCATTTACCCCAAGAACTATTTTATATATGTGGGATTCATCTCAATGGAAAAATTTTGCTTTTAATTGTGTGTTCATGAAGGTGTTGTTATCTGTTATATAAGCCTAGGGATCTCAAAAGATGTCTAAAAAATATTTATAATAGTTTACTATGTCAACATATTCATCCTTCTTCCCCAGATGGGGTGCCAGTGCGGGACACATGTCACCAGGAGAGGGCACAGAGCAGCCAACATGGTGATGGCCATGTGACAGGAGTGTGACATGCCCTCCCACCACCCTCATGCATTTAAGCCAAGCTCGCGTAGGCCTAGGTGTTAGCACAAGAATTTGCAGCTAAAAGAGGCCTGCCTCTCCTAAAGGAAGCTCAAAAAACCTTTATAGGAAGAACAAAGAAGCTACACTTCTCCTCATCTCCTTCAACATCCAACATCAAGGTCAGAAAGCCTTTCACAAGATCATCAACTCTTAAAGCGGTTATTGAAGAACAATCCCTACCAAAAGTCTCTATCCTACAGAAGAAGAAATATAAGGGCCAATGCATTGGAAAGCTTGTGTCCCTTTTGCAAAGATGAACAATTGATGAAACACTAAATCTGCCACCTATACAGGCTTCTAAGTGCTTGATTCTCAGAGTTTGGGGCTTTTTTGTGAAGTGCTAACTCCCTCAGTAGTAAAATGCAGACATTCTGTAGTGATTTGGCGTTACAGAATAGTCTATTTTGGTATTCTGCTGGTATGCTACCTATAGTGTTGCCAAGTCACCTAAAGATAGTGGGTTTGATACTATGCAAAGTCACTACCTGCTCTGCACACGTTCAAGTTGGAGGTGTTGCAAAGTCACTACCTGCTCTTCAGAGTTCTTTCCTTTTCTGAGAACCACCTCCGGATCAGTTTCAGGTGTAGCTAGAGGCAGTTGTGGATGAGACCGCGTGTGTCTACCTCTGAAAGCCACAATTAATAGAGCAGGTTCTCCCCAGTGGAGTCGTCACAATGGAGTCGCCAGGTGCACAGTTGTAATGTTCCTGACTTGGCTAGTCTAGGAAACACTGCTAATGTGTGTGTAGGATCAAAGGTTTACCACACATAAATGATCATACAAATAATAAATGCGACAAAGGACTGCAAGTTTGTATTATGATATCTCTGTGGATTACAAAAATGGCCGAATGCAGCTAAATACTGACAATACTCGACTAGATCAACATACAAAGGATCTTAGTCGGAATATAAATAAGCAACTGCGACTGAATAACAACACTCGGCTAGATCAAAAGACAAAAGGATCTTAGCCGGAATACAAATAAGCAACTGCGACTGA
>ML805696.1:39726-56614 GCA_009831015.1 Picea engelmannii
CAAGGGAAGTTTGTTACTTATCCTGAGTCGGCCACTCTGCAATATGTCTCTTGTCCGCATACCCGGCCATCCTGAACGTCCAATCAAGTCTTTGTTCGAAATCAATGAAGCCTTCAGTCCGATCATCAAGATTATCAAGTCCGCAACCAACGAGCCATCGAAGACCTCTGGGTAGTGCAGTCATACGATCACATTACACTCCTACCCAAGTTTAGAAGATTTGGAAGTTTTTGTTCGAGCTCTGAAGAACAACCATCAGGTCAAATCAGCTTCTGAGAGATGGATACTTTCTATGTATATCTTTCTGATTTCGAGATGTAGCTCCGCTGTGTATTGTTCGCGGCTACTCTTACTAATTATTTGACATGGATCTACAGTGTATTTGATTGGTAGCCATGGTTTTGATTTATCCCGAGCATGGGTATGCCCGCCTCTGTGAGACACTTGATATTTTTTGCAGACGACACTTCCCGATTCCTGATTCCTGGGCTCACTCATTCAGCATATCAGTACAGATTGGTAAAGAATTGGTAATGTATTTCGGCCATCAGATGCTCTTCTGACCTCACACATTAGGGGGCATCTGTTATAACCCTAAATTGCACTACACAGGCTTACCTGGCATCAGGCCAACTCATGTCTCTTCCTTGCCAAAGCCATGCTGAATAAAACCTTGAAAAACCACTTAAATCAAGCAACCCGCGCCCTAACCTCTCACTGGGTGCGGTGGACCGCTTGTTGGCCGTCTACTGCATGCGGTGGACTGTGGGCTAGTCCATTACAGCCCGTGTTTACCTAACAAAGCAAAAAATCAGGAAAGTTTCCGCCGGGAGGAAAATCTTTTTGTCAGTTAACTGGAACTCCTAGCCATGCATGGCCGAGAGTTCACCTAAAACCCTAGCTCCTTCTAGCCTATAAAAGGAGGGGTAGGGGTACTATTCAAAGGAGGAAAAATCATAGCAAAGAAACTCTGTCAAATTGCCAAGTTCGTTTTGTCCCAACCCTTTATCCTTGCCTCAAGCTTTAGGAGAAGTTAAAGCAATAGCAGTTGGAGGACAAAAGAAGAGGAGGAGCCCAGGATCAGGATCGAGGAACGGTGGCCAGTCTCTATACTCATTGTAAGTTGATTCGTATTGAGATTAATAAAAGCATGCTTTTCCCATCCCAAATACATGAGTCTCATATGTTTTATTTGATTTGCGTTTAATCTCTAACCCTCAAGTAGATCAGTAGCATGCATGCGTAGTTTTGTCTTGATTGCAGGATCACTTTGTGGAAGGAGCAGCAGCGGCAAGGAGATAAAATCTCAACGGAGGATCTACTTCAACCGTCGATAAAAAGGTTAGTTGATTCTTCCCATGTTTGCCTGAGAAAAAGGGTTATAGGTTTGGGTAGGAGGTTAAAAGTTATTTCTTGAAGGGTCATGATCTACATGCAAGTTTAAAGCCCTAGCTTGCTAGTCCGTACGGTAGAATACCCCACAACATGGGGGTTATAATCTCTGGTGTTTAATATGTTCACCTGGTCAGGGAAAGTATTTATTGAATATCTGGTATATTTCCTATATGCTTATAAATGCCAGGGGGAGTATGTTTTACAATCAAATCAGGGGCAGAATGTTTCTTCTTTGACATTGATGTCAAAGGGGGAGAAAGGATATGCTTCGGGAGCAGAGTCGAATGAGTAGAGGAGCAGAGTCGAATGAGTAGAGTCGGCGCAGAGTCGAAAGCAGGGAGCAGAGTTGAATCCGAAGGCATTTGGGTGCTTGTGTTGCCATCAATGCAAAAGGGGGAGATTGTTGGTAAATATTGAACAAACAACGAATGCGTGCATATTGAACAAACAGGGAATGCTTTTTGATGGTTGTTGTCATTGATGACAAGTTTGCAGACAACGAATGGTTGTTGTCATTGATGGGTTTGTATCAGACAGATTGCAACAAGATCATGGTTCAATCGCAGCCATTGAATCCAAAATGAATCTGGACCGTAGTTTACAGTCCTTGTCAAATATTATTGACAACAAGAACTTTGATATCACGATATGCGAAATCGCGATGTAATCTGAGTCGTCAGATCAGGCTTTGATCTGGATCGTTGATTCTAGACCGTGTCGGAGAATCGGGGATCGCAACATGGAGTAGCAAGTAAATAAATGTGACGAGAACTCTGATATCGTGATATGCGAAATCGCGATGTTGTTAAGAACCTGAATAGATCTACAAATATAATCACCACAATTACTAAATACAAAATAGATCCATAGAGAAAAGATAGAAGAAACCACACTTTATTATTACCAAACCCTTGAGGTAGGGCAACACCATACAATGGATCATATTATGGAAGGGATCCTCTCCTGTTCACTTGCCTCTTCGAGCAGGCATCCTTCTATTGAGCTACTGCTCCAAATACAATACTTCTCTTCATGTCTCATTACATTGCTTGAGCCCCTTTATATAGTGCTACTATCACCTAAGAACATTCTAGAGGAGGAATCTTCTAGAAGTAGAACCTTCTAAGAAATCTTCTTACATTTATTATATCTAACTACCATAGTGGACCTTCTTTTAATAATATAGTGGACCTAGTCCACCTTACATTGAATGACCTCCACTATTATCACTATGGTCCCTCTAGGCCCCCCTACTACCTCTCTAGCTACCTTACATTCCATCCCCCTTATGAAAGCGTTGTCCTCAACGCTTGATGTACAGCCATATACCAGGGTCCCATGGATAGTTGTGGACCGTAATGCTGAAGAAGACTGAAGAACCAAAGTCCCATGCAGAAAGGAAATCCACCATGCTGAAGTAGTCCAACCACCATTGTAAGATCGGGTCCCATGTCCAAGTGCTCATGTGAACTCCCCGTAGAAGATTTTGGAACCCAATAACCAACTCCAAATGATGCTCCAAAGACTGACACCTATCATGTGGATCCAAATAAGAAGATCCATCCACATAGTGGAAAAGGGTCGTAGAAGAATCTGGGAGGAATAATACCACTGTAGAATATGTAGACTGAATGCTGGTAACTATCTCCTAATGTGGGACATCGATTTTCTCTACAGAAGGTGGAGTGGAGTCATCAAATAAAATATGGAAGTGGTTGTCATCCCAGAAATGACAACTATCCATATACCAATCAGCACAATCATCCTCAAAATCATACCAAGCATATATTTCTTGATTATATTCATACCTGAGGCTCTCCATAAGAAATCTTTCATGTATGTTATTCAATGAATCTTGAATACTACGAAAACTATCATTGAGGCCATCTGTGAGACTATTTGTGAGGCTGTCTGTAAGGCCATGTGCAAATGCATCCAATCTGTCATCCAATTGGGCTTTGAACGATTCAAGAATTTCTTTCAAGGTTTGAGATGAAATAGTCATTTGAGCACCCTATGAACTCTTCATTCCTGCAGTCGTCAGGAAAAAACTCAAAAAAAATAGACCTAATAAGTTTCGGTAGAAAATCGCGGTTTTTTCTGGAAAAACCCTAAAAAACTGTTGAACTTAAAATGCTCATAACTTCACTTCCCGAACCCTGTTTCGGCTGATTTTTTTTTTGAAATTGGGTGAAATTGTGAGACGAACTCAGATCTGTAATTTATTTGGGCAAATTTGGCCTCCAAATGCTACAGAAATAAAAATAAATCGCGCCGCCGTCCGCAGAAAAAACATTGAAAAATTGCAGATTTTAAAACCTCAATATCTTGACCTTCCGGACTCCGTTTTGGATGATTTTTTTTTTTAAATTGGATTTTTTTCTGAGAGGAACTCAGATATACAACCCTTTTCTGAAAATTTTGCACAGAAATATACTGAAAATGTCTGGAAAATCGCGCTCCTCTTTTTTCTTCTCCGAAAAAAAAAATCTGCAAAAATAAAAAATAGTTGCCCACAACTCTGGCCAAGGAAAGTGCTCTGCTACCAATTGTTAAGAACCAAAGACCTGAATACAAAAGCACCACAATATATATACAAGAACAATATGAAAAATCTCCTTTATTACCATCAAACCCTTGAGGTAGGGCAACACCATACAATGGATCATATTATGGAAGGGATCCTCTCCTGTTCACTTGCCTCTTCGAGGGGGCATCCTCCTATTGAGCTACCGCTCCAAATATTTCTTTTCATGTCTCATTACATTGTTTGAGCCCCTTTATATAGTGTTACCATCACCTAAGAACATTCTAGAGGAGGAATCTTCTAGAAGTAGAACTTTCTAAGAAGTCCTCTTACATTTATTATATCTAACTAACATAGTGGACGTTATTTAATAATATAGTGGACCTAGTCCACCTTACATTGAATGACCTCCACTATTATCACTATGGGCCCTCTAGGCCCCCCTACTACCTCTCTAGCTACCTTACAGATATAATCTGAGCCGTCAGATCAGGCTTTGATCTGGACCATTGATTCTAGACCGTGTCGGAGTTTCGAGGATCGCAACATGGAGTGGAAAGTGAACAAATGTAACGAGACTTCCGAAATCACGATACACGATATTGCGATTCAATCGCAACCATTGAGACAAGATTCGATCTGGATCGTTGATCTAATCTCTTATCGGAGTTTCACGAATCGCGATATGGAGAGGCAGAAGAAACTATGCAACATTCATGAAATAGCGATAGGTGAAATCGTGAAAGCACCTTTCACATAAAGCCTTGGTCACAGCCCTTCATCACGGGAAGAGAAGGGGTCAGTCCAGATAAGCTCCAATTCAGAGTTTTGGAGATCGCGATGTGAAAGTGTCAAGAAACTTGGGCAAAGGAATGTCGAAATGTCAAAACCCGGATTAAAGGCAAGGTTTATAAAAGTCATCCTACGGTGTGGATAAGACTTGAATGAGATCTAAGGGTTATTGTTTCTTCACACACAGGTAACTCATCAGTTACGATTCTACTAAACAAAACAGATTCTTGAGTGTGAAACAATTATCATTTCAGTTGCTAAGACAAGTGTCCTTGGTTTTCCTATTGGAAGGTGAAGTGGAACCGTCAAGGTGGTGTGTATAAAAGAAAATGAGTGAGACAAAATTTTGTTGGTTGTTCTGGACAGGAAAGGAATGTAACAGTAAGAAAGAATACAGAAGAGTATGCATGGCAGGAAAGGAGATATATGTGCAGAGTGAAATGGAACGCAGAGGAGAATAGCGGAGCAAGAGAAAACGCAGAGCAGAATAACAGAAAGAGTTGAAGAAGAGCAGAATGAGAGTACAAGTTGATGCAAAGAAGACAGAGGAAGAGAATATTTGTAGAACAATTTGTGGAAGATCGGACTTATAGAACAGATAAAGGAAGGTAAGAATTGATTTATCTAGGTAATTGTCTGTGTATTCATTATTTGATATTTAGGGAGTTTGGGAGGTGCTTGGGAGGACTGTTGTCCTCAGAAGTTCAAGTGGGAGCTTGAACCCGGGAAGTTGTAGCTTCCATCTGGTTGCAGCCAGAGAAACCAGGGTGGTTGGGAGGTGCTAGGGAGGACTGGTGTCCTCAAAGGTTCAAGTGGGTGCTTGAACACAGGGAGTTGGTGCTTCCTTCTAGTTGGTGCTAGAAAAACCAGGGAGTTGGTGCTTCCTTCTAGTTGGTGCTAGAGAAACTAGGAAGTTGGTGCTTCCTTCTAGTGGGTGCTAGAGAAACCAGAGAGTTGGTGCTCTCAAACAAGTTGCAGCATGTAAAACAGAGGTTGCAGCCTCACATTGAGTTGGTGCTCAATTATAAGATGATGTACAGAACTTAAAAGACTTCCTATCACTTCGAAGAAGAAGAGGTTTTCTCCCTTTATGGGTTTCCTCGTGAAAAATCTGTCTCTGTGTATACTTTATGTGTGATTGTTGTTCTTTATCTTTACTATCCATATGTTGTATATTGTTGATGACCACATGAGGAAATTTTAATAATGTTTTAACAGACTTAAAATTGTTTAAGCTCACATACAACTGATTCACCCCCCCCTCAGTTGTATTAATAATCTCAACACCTTTCTCTTATGCGCACATATGTGATGGCTTGCTGATGCATCTACTAATGTGGAATGATGCTCATGCATCAATTTCAGAGTGAATATTTGTAGAGAGGGACAAATTATGAACCTTAGAGTGTCTGTAGGTTCCAAGATAATACCTGGGACTGTATTCATAAGATCAGGAAGTATAGAAGTTCAATAAAACCAATAGAGAAAGAAGCCACAACAACCATTGTGTTGGGCTGTGAGGTTTAATTTTTGGATGTAGGATATACTTGGGAGGAGGGATACCCTTCATAGTTGTCATATTTAGAAAAGGTGCAGGAAAGTTAAACCTTAAGTCCTTCGGTATTCGCGACATCGATGAATTTTTTGTGTTGTAAGAAAAGGGGGCCAAAGTCCGAAGTTCTGAAGTTCCAGAGTGGATCTACATTGTAGATTTGGGGAGAAGTGCTTGACCATTGGATTGGCTGAAGATAGATCATAAATGTTAGTTCGAGTCAAGAGAAAGAGGTAAGGTGCAGTGATGAAAAATATATCTCAGTTGTCAAATCTGCGCATGGGTGATTGTGAGCCGTAGATCTCACAGGAGTTCAAGAGTTTGGTGTTCAGGAGAAACAAGGTATGCTAAGGTAAAACCTTTTGAAGCCTGAAGTCTCAAAGTGATGTGGACTGATGAAGTCACCCAGGGTGACGTGGACTTCCTTAGTCCTACCATGTGTCAATCAGAATGGAACTTTGACGACCTTGTTGGACCAAAAGAAATTCGACACGCGGGGCCACGTTCCACCACCTTAATTGTTGACAATTGTACTACGTGGACACTGGAAGGTTAAAGTAGTTTGAAAGTTCAGAGTTATGGAGATTTGAGGAATGCAAGTGTAAAAACTTATGAATCCTGAAGTCTCAAAGTGACGTGGCCTGCTGACATCACCAGGGATTACGTGGAAACATGGGATGTGTGCCACATTTCATTGAGTTAAGAACATATGGAGAATATAAATGTCAGTTATAATGTGACACATATTACCCATATGATTGGGCCATGTGTCCGCTTCTAGTCTTTCACCATGTAACACTCCTCCTAAGAATGGTTAGTGGGGCCCCTTATGGTCGTCGGGGATGTGTGGCACCAGATCTTGCACTACGAAGGATAGCCACTTCGGAGGAAAGTGGGCTCATGTGAGTTGATAACAGCCAAAGGCCAAAGCCTCAGAGTTCATCATGACCATTGACAATCGTGGACATGTGTCGAAAGATCTGACACTCAGGAGAGTTGTCACTCCAGAGGTTTTTAGCATTGAAATGTTTGGAAACCTTGAAGCACAGAGCCCTGAAGATAAGTATGGTTGTTGATTTGGGTAGAGAGTGGGGACAATTTATTCCTCTCACGTCATTCGTGAACTTCGTGAGTTTGAAGTTCGGGAGATTGGCATTGTGCTGAGTTGAAAACACCTGAAGCCCAAAACTCTGAAGCGCAGAGTAAACGCCTATTGTTTTAGCACTTGGTCACATGAGAGTTGAAGGTGTTAGCACTAGAATTCACCTCCGGATTATGTCAAAGTTAAGACCAGTACCCAACAAAAGTTTTGTGTCACCAGTTGGTTTTCAAATAGGTCAAATGGGCGAAGACTCAAGATGATATCGTTTTAACTCATGAAATTGGACTAGCATGCATAAGCGACGAGGTCTGCAATCAACTTCAGTCAATGAATCAGAGTAAGGGTGAGTAGGAGGAAGAATTTGGTGAGAAAATGTAGAGGCATGCCATGAACATAAGGTTTTTCGAAATCTTAAGGAAGAAAAACTAAAACACAAGATCTTCTTGGGTTCCAACTTTAATGAAAACTGAAAGAAATTATGACAACATTATAATCAAACATTCATCATAACAAAATCACGAAAATTCATGTTAATCAATCATTCATGAACTCTCTCAGTATCAGAGGCAAATAAGATGGAGAAAGAAAGCTAACTTAGATTCATCAAGAAATCTCAGATCACCATACATATCCAGAGAATCAGAAACTTCACTAAAACTTTACAATACGGAAGCTTAGCTCTACCATTGACCATAACAAAATATCAAAACTGAGTATTTATACTCGGAACATCTTGCCATCAATGGAAGCATGACCTAGCTACTATAATCAAAGCTTTGCATCTGTGTCTTCTTTTATTAGTCTATACATGCATTATTCTATCAGACGCGAGTTTAGATTAGTATGGGCTTTGCAGGAAAGTCCGTTGATAGGGGAACTTTGGACTGACAGTATGTTTTTACGGCCAGTTCTTCCATGCTTTTTATTTATGAGGTGAAACAAGGTTTCAACCATATTCCCTAGTTTCATTAACTACTTTCATCAGAATCGGGAAAATACCTGACACTCCTGAACATTCCAGGCGAGCTCACGACTCCTTCGAGTCAATTCTGGCACCTTGAGGCCATGTAGATATTTCTCTATGACCAACTCGAGTGCTTCATCCTTTTGCACAACTCCTTTCCATTGCCCCATGTGACCTCAGGCCATGAGCTTACGCATTCCCATATGAAAATTTAGGATTTCTCTTGTCGTTAGTCTTCACTCCCCTTGATTTGAAATATCTCGATGTTCTATCCCGTGAAATGACCCATCTAGATCGATGGTCAGATTTTTTTTTATCTTGATGCCCAGGATCATTTCTTTGAACAATATCAATCGCCCACTGCTTGATAAGAAATTTAGACTAATGGATCGGATGACATGCATCCCCTTACTTTATATCCCTTCTTCCATAAGACCGGAAGCTATGATCATGGGCCCAACTCTCAGGCATGTCATGATTTTGTGTATCGTGAACCCACATCCTGCTCCAGGCTCAAACCTCTGAGTCACAAAATTGTGATATCTTGGATTAGGTGCCATGTGTCTCCTCTGATTGGACGACCTAGAAGAATATCAACATTTTGGGACACGGGGTTAGGTGCCTTTCTCCATGCTGAAACCCATGAAACATAAAATCATGATTTCTCTTATCTTCTGCCATGTGCTTCCCTAGTTGGATGGCTTAGATCATTTTGTGACTTTGCGTTTCACGAGTTTTCATGAATCTTCCCATTGACCTTTCTAATTCACGACATCGTGACTATGTTGATCATGCACCATGTGTCCTTCTGAAATGAACGGCTCGGATCATTTTGTAATTTCACATTTCGCAAGTCCTCGTGACTTGATCCTTTCACTGCTCCATTCTGCAAGTCAACAAAATGTTAATCTCATGCCATGTGTCCTTCCTAGGATCGACATATAAGATTGGCCTCATGATTTTAGAACTCTGACACTATACTTCCTGCAAATCTATGATCCCGATTGCCCGATGGTCGTCGATCCGATCTGCCTAATGGGTTCCTGCCATTGAAAGTTGATCTTTCTTGCTTGCTTTATTTGAGTCCATACCCACCCGCTCTAAGTGTTGCGCTTGTGCTAATGGCTATGATTTATGTGAACAATTAGCTAGATGACTGACTGAGGGGCCGGGAAAAAATTTTATCAGTGACAGAGGTCAAGAGAGAGGTGATTGGTCTTTAGAGAAAATAGGTCAATCAAATGGACAAAGGAAGATAGAAGAAAAGTACAGGCCGAGAGGAAAACTTACAATTGGGTCTGCAAGAGGAGGAGAGCCAGGCAAAAATACAGACCTAGGTAGAAATCACAAACCCTTAAGGTTTGACAAGTTTATGTGATAACAATAGGATCCATGGGGATAGAGTCCTCCATGCGAGGCTCTAAGAACTCTTTCCGTGGCTTCAGTGCCTTAGTGTTGGGTTGTGGAGTCTTTTTATTAAAAACAAAACAAAATAAACATAAAACATAAATGATATTTTCAATGGTGGGAAGCCGACTGTGTCTTTAAAGATTTTTTTTTTCAGGAAGTGCCCATTTATTGGGCCACCAAAAACTTTATCACCCTCCATATTCTGCAACTTGTAAGTATTATTTGAAAATGCCTCAACAATCTTGAAGGGTCCGACCCAAAGGGATTTGAGTTTACCATGCTTGCCCTTATCTTGTCTGGGCACATCCCATTTTAGTACTAGATCCCCCAGCTAGAAATCCTCCTTACTACTTTTCCTGTCAAAGTCATGCTTGATTTTCTACTAACAGTCATGTGCTCTGTCCATCACCTACTCCCTAGTCTACTGGACTTCTACCAACTGATGAATTCTCTTGATCATATCCATGGGTTCTCTGTGGAAATATTGGAGGAATTTCACCACAAGAAGGGCAAGATCAGAAGGGAAAATTGATTCAGTCCCATATACCAATTGAAAAGGAGAGATTCCCAGGGACCTCTTCGTCATCACTCTATCAGCCCATACAGAAAATTTGAGCTTTGAATCCCATGCTTTCTTGTTGTCCTCTAGGAATCTTTTGATAATATTTATAAGGCCCTTGTTAGAGGACTCTGCCAATCCATTTGCTTGGGGGTAATAGGCGGTAGAGTGGATCAATGAAATTCTAAATTGCTCACAAAAATTGATCAATGGTTCATCTTTGAAAGATGTAGCATTATTAGTGATGATTCTTTTCGGACAACCAAACCTCGCCATAATATATTCAAGAAAACCAATGATTACTCTATGAGAAGCACTCCTTGTGGGGATAGATTCTATCCACTTGGTGAAATAATCTGTTTCAAGTAAGATCCACCTGTGTTGACCACTTGAAGGAGGATGAATCTCTCCAATAAATTCTAGGCCCCACTGCTAAAAGGGTCCTGAAGCTACCTCATGCTTCAATGGTAGGGACTTGAGTTGTTGCTTCCCAATGAATTTTTGAGATTTGATACAAGCCATGATTTTTGCACAGACATCAATGAATAGAGTGGGTCAGAAGTACCCAACCCTAAGAATCTTGTAGGTTGTGGTTCTCCAGAAATGATGTCCCCCACACAGGCTGTCATGAAAATCAAACATAATCTTTTGGGCCTCCTGTGGGTCTAATCATCTGAAAAGAACACCTAGAGGTACTTTCCAATATAAGACCTGGTCAATAAGGAAATATCTAATTGATTTGATCTTTAAATATCTTTCCTTTTTTTTTCCCATACCGTCGGGGGGATTTAATTCTTGTAGGAAATATATAATGTCTTTGTGCCAGGTGCATTCTACCAATAGAGGGTTGTTTTGAGAACTTTTATCAGACAACTCAGGCTGTTGATTTTCTAAGAAAGTGTTGATGAAGTTAAGCTCCAAAGCTTTCCAAGTAGATTAATCCAATAGCTTGGCTAAACCTTGGCCCTTAACTAGTTTGGTGGGATTTATTTCCAGATCGAATTCAAGGATTTTGGCAATCTACTTGCTCCTTCTCCCATCTAGGTTAGGTTGAATGAGAATATCCTTCATGAAAGTCGAAGGAACATATGCAATGATTTTTGAATGCAGAACATAGAATCTGAAATCTTTGAGGGCTTTCACCAAAGCATAAGACTACTTCTCCATGATGTCGTATCTGACCTCTACATCTCTTAGTGCTCTTCTGAAAAAAGAAATAGGCCGCTCCAGCCCTACATCATTCTTTTGTAGTAATACAGTGGTCATTGTACCAAATGAAGCGAAGGAAAAAATCAGAAAATCCTTGGAATAATCGAGACTAATTAACACAGGTGCTTCAGTCAGTGCCTTCTTGATTTCATTGAAGGATTCTCTGGACTCAGCAGTCCAATTTACTTTGTTACCCTTCCTGAGCATGGCTATGATATGCTTCACCAATTCAGCAAAATTTGAAACAAACCTTCTCAGTAAATTTATTTTTCCTAGGAAGGACTAAACTTATTTCTTGGATCTGGGAAGTGATAAGGCTTGAATAACTTCTATATTTATTGAATCAATCATGACCCCCTCAACTGATATAATCTGTCCCACCAATTTTCCTTCCTGCATGGAAAATAAAGACTTATTGGGATTTAGGGAGAGACCAAACCGTTTGCATTTCGAGAAGACCCTTCTCAGATGTTGACAATGTTCTTTATCAGACTTGGAGAAGACTGTTATGTCATCTAGATAGATGACCACAAATTTTCCTCTTTCTCCAATGAAGGCAATGTCCATGGCTCGTTGGAAGGTTGCTCCTGTGTTCATCAATCCAAAGGGAATTTTGGCGTACATGAATGTTCCTCAAGGAGTGGTGAAGGCTGTCTTTTCTCTGTCTTCAGACATGACAAAGATCTTATTGTAGCCAGAAAATCCATCAATCATGGAGATTCTGGATGCACCTGTCACCCTCTGCAATATGTGTTCCATGATTGGCAAAGGGTAATTATCCTTATTAGAGATTCTGTTCAGATTCCTGAAATCAGCACAAAGTCTGATTTCTTCGCTCTTTTTCCTTACTGGAACCAAGTTGGACACCCATTCAGGATATCTCAGAGGGACAATTATTTGGGTGTCCAACAACTTCTTTACCTCCCTTTCCGTAATAGGCAGCAACATAGGATTTATTTGTCTTAATTTCTGCCTAAATGGTTTGGCCTCCTTCTTCAATGGGATCTTATTTTCAATGATTGTTGTGTCGTATGTTCTGAGGTCTTCATAGGTCCAGGAAAACACATTAGAAAATTCTTTTAATAGCTCAGTATACTCGGCTCTCTGTTGCCTAGACATTCTTGACAAATTGACCCACTTTGGATATTCCTATGTACCAATATTGCATTCAACTACATATGCATCCTTATTTGGGCCTTTAAAATTTACCGCCACATTGTTCCCATCGAACAATATCTCTAAAGGAACCAGTCCTTTTGGAATGTGGTTGCTAGGTAGATGAACAATATGGTGATTAGCAATTTTATTTAAAAATACATCAGTGTGAGGGTCTCCTTTGGAATCATGATCCTGATCAATGTGTAATGCATAAAACTCGTCAACAGACTCAAGAAATTTTCTGATCTCAAGATCATCCTCGAACACATTCCAATGCCGGATATTGTCAGGTACATAGGGCCTATATCTTACCTCAACATCATACGTGTGCTTAGGTGGCAGTGGGACTTTGAAATGGCTCGCTGAAATAGCCAGGGAATCAACCATAGTATTCTCCTCTCTTGGAATAAAGGAAATGTTGAAAGATAAGAAGAAACTGTCAATTAGATCCCACACTTCATTTTTGTAAGTATTAAGCCTAGGGTGCTTGGCTTGATAAATATTTTTGACCCGATGAACAATCATTTCAACATCTCCAAACACTGCTAGCTCTTCAATCCCCATGTCTTTCGCATCCCTTATACCCAAAACAAGAGCCTCGTGCTCTTCCATGTTGTTGGTAGCTTCAAATTCTAGTTTGTAGGAAAAAGGTATAGTCTCTTGACAAGGTGACACAAAAAACACTGCAACACCAACCCCTTCCTTAGAAGAGGCTCCATTGAAGAACATATTCCACATAGAGGACATTGGGGGAGGTATTGTTAGAAAAATAGGACCATGGAGAAATAAAATAAAACAAATGCAGAAACAAAACACAGAAGATACACAATACAAGAGAGACATAGATTTACGCGGTTCACCCAGTGTGGGCTACGTCCACTAGAGAAATTTCCAGGTCCTTCCTTTATTATTATCCAGCAAATGAAGGGATACAACCTACAACAAAACCCATTGTAACTTCCTCTTCTTTCTCTCACAGTCTCCTCTCTCAAAATACAATGCTTGCTGTAATGCATAGCCGCAATACATTTCCCTCATAACAGAGGGTTTCCTTCTAGGGGAAAAAACCCTAACATACTTTCTACCGTTAGATCTGTGACCTTATAATCAATGGTTCAGATTTACAATGAAATTACAATATACATTTACAAGGCAATTTTTCCTTCGGGGACTTCGCCCTCGAAACCCCATCAGGGGACGCTGCCCTCGAACCTCCGTCGGGGGCCTGCTTGCCCTGAACCCCCCAGTCGGGGGGATAGGCTCCCCGTACCCCGCAAAAGGGGTAGCCCCCCTCCGCACTCCCCCATATGGAAAAGTGTACATACTTATGGGGTGTAAAGTCTTGATGGGGTATAAACATGGCTGGAAGCAAGGACCTCTGAATTAGGAACATAATCAGGTTCCACAACCAACAGGTATTTCATGAAAATAAATGGGGTGTTTTCTGATTTCAAGAGGGGCTTCAGAAGCATCTGTGAGCTACAATATGTTGGATCCCAAATTAGTGCTCAAAGAAAAAATAGGATTGTTGATGAGGTTTTCTTCATCACTGATGATGTATGTGGTCTATGATTCCCTATAAAGTCTCATTTGTTCATCCCCAAACACAGGAATGGTGCGTATGAAAGTTCCATCTGCAAGGTTCCCCCCAGTCTCTTTATCCAAGATCTAGATAGGAGAATTTCAAACTTAGGGGGAACATTAGACACTATGATATCCATGACTAGTCTCTTCATCGAAAGTTGGAACAGGGACATAGCCAGGTCTTTGATAACCCCAAGGCATTTCACCTTCCCGGAATTGAAATAATACAGCTCATGGTAGGATTTTGTAACTTCCAACCCGAGTTCTTCCATGACAATATTAGGCATAATATTGTGGGATGCTTGTGAATCGATTAAGTAGTTATGCAACACCTTATCATGGATGTTCAATGAAGTGTAGAAGGGAGGGGAGGAATCATCTCTATCTTCTACCAAAGGTCCTAACATGACAGTTGGATTTTCATCTTGCAAATTGACCGAGTCTGTGGGATGAATTGTGGGTTCAAGCATCAGCAGCCTAGAGAGGCTTCTTTTGAAATCTTCATGCTTGACCATCTCTGAAAGGGGTACAGGGATCCTAATCTTTTGAACCTCATGTTCAAAATTGAAAGGGGATGTAGGTTTTAGGATATCTTTCACTTGTGGGAGAGGAGTTATGTCCACTTGAGAGGGGGTTCTAACTTTCTTAACCTTGCTTCCATATGCTACATCTTTAGCAGGTTTCTCTGCTCTGGTAGGCTAATCATGAACACCAGGCTTTCCTTCTTTCTTCTTAGACCTGAGGTTATACCTGTTTGGGTTAATGTTGGCCTTTTCCCCTTTTACCAGCTAGTTCATCTGATTGTCCATGAGAGATTCCTTGTATGCAAACTGAGTTAAGTGAGGAAAAGAGGATGTGTCCCCAAGACAATGGATTTTGAGATCAAGGTCTTCATCCCCTTCTTATTCATCAACAGTAAGATTATTTTGGAGAAGGGTTTGGATTTTTTTATCATCTCTATCTCTGCTTCTCTTGTCTCTTTGAATAATCTGAGGAGTATTGTTAGGTCTCCTATAGTTACCTCTGCTATCAACATTTTGGGGATTTATATAGTTTTTCTTTCCTTCTAATTCGATCTTTTACATTCTAGTAGAAAGTGATTTTAGTAGCTTGGTCGTTTCATCTGTTTGAGGGGGGCAAATAGAGGAACTATAAGTTGGGGTTTCATACCTACCTTTTCCCTTATCTTTGTCAGCTTTACCCCTAAGTTTGTCAGCTACCAATATATTGGATTCTACTTCAAGGGATACATCTTTCATATGAGCCAAAGAGGTAGCTCTTCTTTCTCTCAATGGTAGGCAAAAGTCAGGGTGGAAAGCATTAGCATAAGTCATTTTGAAAGAGATTTCTATAGGCTTAACTTCGGATGGAATCCTTTTATACATTTTATTAAATCTCATCGAGAAGTCTAAAACAGATTCCCCCTCCTCCCTCTTAAGTGCCCCTAATTCTGTAATATAATAACGGATATCTTTTTTATTCCCCGAATTCCTTAAGATTGCATCATCCAGAGCAACAATCCCATCAATAGATCCAAGAGGAAAGTCCTTAAACCATTCCCTGGCATCACCATCGAGGCTCTGTACAAAAAATATCATCCACACATCTTCATTCTTGATGGCCTGAATATCTGTGAATCTATAAAAGGATGAAAGGTGCTCTTCTGTAGTCACATCTCCCTCCCCTATGAATTGGGGCATGTACTTAATGTAATCTGTGGCTGGGAGAGCATTCATAGGCTGAGGTAAAACTAGGGGGGTGTATCTAGTAGATAATATTTCATCCATCCTGTTCCTAGGAGGATTATCACCTTACATTTGGACGTGAACTAGAGGAGAACTAGGAGGAGATGGAGTTTGGACAGTGATTAGAATCTGGACCAGGGGTCAAAATTTAGCCCAAAAATCAAAGTGTTTGGAATCACTTCAAAACAAATAGGCACGTAGGCCTCATCTTCATGAACCCAATGCACTTTGAACGGGTTCAAACAGACATCAGATGAGTGCGATATCGCATTCTGTTTGATTTGCCAAATAGGCAAAAACAATTGCTGACTGTAAAGTCTGTACAGTTGATGTGGCAGGGTCGTACAACTGACATGGCATGATGCTAATGTGGTAGGTGCTGAGTTGGTAGATAGTTGGTAGGACACATGGGTGAATAGATTGCTGACATGTGGAATCATTGTGGAAAATGATATGGTGCCACGTGGCCTAGGCATGGGCTGCCATGTGGCACCTTGATGTTTGGTGTAAAATTTATGTGGAGTTCGTGGGAGTTGAACCTGGGATCTATGCATAGGGAAACGTCTTGGTAAGGTCTGTCCAACTAGCTCACCACACTATGGTTCTTAACAACTACATGTCTTTCAATATATTTGAAATCGAATTTTTGTGTAGTTTGGGCGCGGGTCCGGGCTGGGGCTTAGCCCCAGCCCCCGTTTACGCATGCGCCACCATACGACCATGCCATAATACTTGTTTCCATTCATTTGCATGGGATTTTAAAATGGTTCCCCAATCACGCACTTGACACTTGTCATCCCCACAATAAATCTTTCAACGAGGGCCTAAAAATGCGTTGGGATGTGGCCATATGGCCCCCATGCGCCCAACACCTCTGCCTTTGGGGGCCCT
>ML805696.1:56714-90357 GCA_009831015.1 Picea engelmannii
CATGGGAAATGCCCAGAATCTAGGTTACTCACACAAGAGTGGGTTTTGGCGAACCAGAGACAACAAGCTTGAAGGAGAAAAATGGCAGGAGGTCTATCTTCTTCATTTTTTGGCCAAATGAGGTTCCGAAAAATACTAGATAGGGGTTTTTGGATGTTTTGAATCCATTAGTACAGTTTTCAAATGCATTTGGAGACATATATTGCAGTTTTTTCTACAAGGAATTTTCAGAGAGCTCTAGGGAGCTTAGGGCCACCATTGAAGGAGGCCATGCCCGGGGGTGCCAAAATCCATTTTCAGTGATTGAATAGTCATTCTTGACTAATTGATATTCTATGAACTCATTTGAACAGTTTGCATAGGCATTTGAGGACTTTTACAGGTGTTTTTCCACAAGGAAGATCAGGGAAGCTTAAGGCCACCAATAGAAGAGGTCATGCCCAGATGAGCCATGGTCTGTTTTCAGAGTTCTAATAGTCATTTTTGGGGTTTTTATGTATTCTAAACCCAATGGTATAGATAGTAAATCCATTGGAGTTGAGAAGCAACTTGTAAAATAATTTTAGACAAACTAATCCTAGAGAGCCTAGTCCATTGATGGAGGATCAAGGATATGTAGCCTAGTTGGGGGTGAACTCCTTTATCATGTTGTTATTGTTGTGAGTTGATGGTTATGTTTTTCTACAAGTTATGTTTTTTGTTGCATTCTTTAGACAAAATATTTAACCTTTTGAAAACCTCACACATAAACACCTAAAAGAAGCATAAACTTGACACATAAATCCTCTTGCACAACTAACACATTGAGCAAGGTCCTAAAGTTTATTTTAATGGAGTGGAGGGTGCGTGCATAGAAAAACAAGTCAGCCCCCTATTTTCAGATCAGGTGGTATCAGAGCATAGTTTTTCTCATGTGATTGCCATTGATAGCTAGAGATTTCGTTGTTCATATTATTGTGCAAGTTTTGTGTTGAAGTTTGATATCTTGCAAGAATGGAGGAAGCTTCAAACAATAAGAGTTCTCATCTATGTTCATTAGCCAAGATATTTTACAAAGAGATGTTGAAGGCTTTTGTAACCATGAGAGATATTGTGCAAGAGATGTTGGAGGATAGGAAGGAGAGCATTTTCCTTCAAGGGCAGTTGATGGCCATGAAGGAAGAGAAGCACCAGCTTCTTGAAACATTGCATGAGATGGAGACTCAACTCCATGAGGCAAAGGAAACCCTTACCAAGTAAATGCATGAACATGAGGTATGTAATGCTAGTTTTTCTTCAAATTCCCCTCACATGCATGCAATTTTGTATTTGTGTAATCAATGAACTTTGTGATAGTTCATTATGAGTGACTCATGATTGTAACATGGTTGTGTATCATGAATGTCGACTTTTGGGAAGGTCGATATGTTTAAAATGAGTCTCGACTTGTGTCGATGTTGTCTTGATGACTATGTTGCGTCGATCATGTTTTTCGACTTATGTTTAGTCGATGGTGTTTGTCGGCTTGTAAGTCGATATTGAGTGCACCAAGATGCATGAAAATGCCATGTACCTTGATGAAGTACAAGATACGACTATTTTCTTGAAGAGCAAAAAGACTTTGTTGGCATCATTTTCAGTCTTGTATAAAGTTTGTTTTCAAGATTGACGGTTTTCTTGGTTTTTGACAAGATGTCGTAGGCAAGTATTTTGCATCCATTGTAGAGAGGATTGTGTTGATGCCAAAGGGTTCACAAGAGGGACTTGATTCTCAGTGGGAAGGCTGACAACTTTCCAAGCACAAAGAGAACAGTGGGTCAGCAGTAGCCAGAGAACAGTGGTTGAGTGACATAGCCAGTTGTAGTGCAAGGCATGTCAAGGTACCCAGGTGATTGCCGAAAAGACTTTTCAAGTAGAATCAGTTGATAGAACTTGGAATTAGAAGAGTATTAAATCTTGGGAAGATAATCATCAACTTTTGTGGGTCCAAAAGCCTTTCAGTGGGAAGGTGTGATTAGAATCTGGACCAGGGGTCAAACTTTAGCCCAAAAATCAAAGTGTTCAGAATCGCTTAAAAAAAAAAAGGTACGTAGACCTCATCTTCACAAACCCAAATCACTTTGAACGGGTTCAAACGAACATCGGATGAGTGAGATATCGCTTTCTATTCGATTTGCCAAACAGGCAAAACAATTTGTTGATTGTACGGTCCGTACAGTTGACGTGGCATGATGCTGACATGGTAGGTTCTAAGTTGGAAAACAGTTGGAAGGACATGTGGGAGAATATATTTCTCACGTGTGGCATCATTGTGGCAAATGATATGGTGCCACGTGGCCCAGGCGTGGGCTGCCACGTGGCACCTTGATGTTTGGTGTAAAATTTATGTGGAGTCTGTGGGAGTCGAACCCTGGATCTCCGCATAGGACAAAGTCTTGGCCAGGGCCACCCAACCGGCGTGCCATGCTATGGTTCTTAACAACTATATGTGTTTCAATATATTTGAAATCGAATTTTTGTGTAGTTTGGGCACGGGTCCGGGTTGGGGCTTAGCCCTAGCCCCTGTTTACGCATGTGCCGCCATACGACCATGCCATAAGACCCATTTCCATTCATTTGTGTGAGATTTTCAAACAGTTCCCCAAGCACACGCTTGACACTTGTCGTGCCCACAATAAATCTTGCAATGAGGGCCTAAAAACACGCTGGGACGTGGCCATATGGCCCCCATGCGCCCAACACCTTCGCCTTTGGGGGCCCTAATTCTACTATCGGTGCGAAAATTTGGTGAATTTTGTGGAGATGCGTGCGTGTACTAGGTTTAGGCATGAGAAACACCCATAAGCCAAGTTACTCACACAGGAGTGCATTTTGGCGAACCAGAGACAACAAGCTTGAAGGAGAAAAATGGCAGGAGGTCTATCTTCTTCATTGTTTCGCCAAATGAGGTGCCAAAAAATCCCAGCTAGGGGTTTTTGGATGTTCTGAATCCATTGGTACAATTTTCAAAGGAATTTGGAGACTTATATTGTAGTTTTTTCTACAAGTAACTTTTATAGAGCTCTAGGGAGCTTAGGGCCACCATTGAAGGAGGCCATGCCCAGGGGAGCCAAAGTCCATTTTCAGTGACTGAATAGTCATTATTGAATAATTGATATGATATGAACTCATTGGAACAGGTTGTAGAGGAATTTTAGGACTTTTACAAGTGTTTTCCACAAGGAAGCTCAGGGAAGCTCAAGGCCACCAGTAGAAGAGGTCATGCCTAGATGAGCCATGGTCTGTTTTCAGAGTTCTAATAGTAATTTTTGGGGGTTTTATGTATTTTGAACCCAATGGTATAGTCAATAAATCCATTAGATTTGAGAAGAAGCTTGTAAAATAATTTTAGACAAACTAATCCTAGAGAGCCTAGTCCATTGGTGGAGGCTCAAGAAGATGTAGCCTAGTTGGGGGTGAACTCCTTTATCATGTTGTTAGTTGTGATTTGTTGGTTATATTTTGCTGCAAGTTATGCATTTTGTTTTATTCTTTAGACAACATATTTAACCTTTTGAAAACATCACACATAAACACTTAAAAGAAGCATAAACTTGACACATAAATCCTCTTGCACAAATAATACATTGAACAAGATCCTAAAGTTTATTTTAATGGAGTAGAGGGTTCATGCATAGAAAAAAAATTCATCCCCCTATTTTCAGATCAGACGGGTGAGGGTGGGTTTGTGTTTCCTAGATAAAAATGAAACAACGGAGGATTTGGAGAAGAAACCATAGGGCTTTAGGGAAAAAAGGTTTCCCTCTCTGTCAAAACAACAACTGTAATAGGAGGAGTAGTGAAACCGGGAGAGGGGAAATCAGCAGGAAAACTCCCAAAATTTAAACTTCTAGAAGATCCAAATGAGAAACAACTACTGGATTTTCTATAGGAGGATAGTGAAAATCATCATAAATAATTGGTTCAACAACATAAGTATCTTCCTAAAGGGTCTGTCATCTTCTGATAATTTTCTCTGGGTCAGCTTCAGGTGTTGCTAAGGGCACTTGTGGAGTAGACCTCGTGTTTCCTTTGTAATCCACAACTGACATAGTGGATTCGTAACAGTGGAGTCGCCAGGTGAAAAGTTACAATCTTCAATGTACTGAGTTTTGATGCACCTTCAGAATCAGTGGACTTTGTCGTTCAATCCTAGGGAAAATCTTCAATTCGTCCCTGGAAACGGCGCCATAAAATGTTAGCACTAGAAGTCACCTCTGGATTGCGTCGAAAGTAAGCTTAGTACCCATCAGAATTTTTGTGTCACAAATTGGTTTTCAAAGAGGTCAAATGGGAGAAGACTCGAGATGATATCATTTTATCTCAAGAAACTAGACTAGCATGCACAAGCGATGAGGTATGCAATCAACTTCAGTCAGTGAGTCAGAGTAAGAAGGAGTGGGAAGAATACTTTGGTGAGAAAATTTAGAGGCATGCCGTGAACATCAGGTCTTTCAGCAGCCCAAGGAAGAAAAACTCAAACACAAGATCTTCTTGGGTTCCAACTTTAATGAAAACTGAAAGAAATCATGACAACATTATAATCAAACATTCATCATAACACAATCATGAAAATTTATGTGAATCAATCATTCATGAACTCTGTCAGTATCAGAGGAAAATAAGATGGAGAAAGAAAGTTGACTTAGATTAATCAAGAAATATCAGATCACCATACATAACCAGAGAACCAGAAACTTCACTAAAACTTTACAATACGGGAGCTTAGCTCTACCATCAACCGTAAAAAAATATAAAAACTGAGTATTTATAATTGGAACATATTGTCATCATCGGTAGCGTGACCTAGCTACTACAATCAAACCTTCATGTCTGCATCTTCTTTTGTTAGTGTGTACATGCATTCTTTTGTCAGATGCGAGTTCAAATCAGTATGGGCTTTGCAGGAAAGTCTGGTGACAGGGGAACTTTGGACTGATAGTCTGCTTTCATGGCCAGTTCTTCCATGGTTTGTATTTATGTTTTGAAACAAGGTTTCAACCATCTTCCCCAATTTCATTAACTACTTTCATCGAGATCAGGAAAAGACCTGGCACTCCTGAATGTTTTAGGTGAGATCACGACTCCTTCAAGTCAATTATAGCGCCTCGAGGCCACACAGATCTTTCTCTGTGACCAACTCGGGCGCTTCAGCCTTTTGTGCAGCTCCTTTCCATTGCCCCACGTGAACTTGATCCATGACCTTACACATTCTGATATGAAATTTCAGGATTTCGTCTTTTGGGAGTCTTCACTCCCCTTGATTTCAAATATCTCGATGTTCTATCCTGCAAAATGACCCATCTAGATCGACGGTCAGATTTTCTTTTATCTTGATTCCCATGATCATTTCTTTGAACAATCTCAGCCGCCCTCTGCTCGATAGGCACTTTAGAACAACATATCAGATGACATGCATCCCCTTGCTTTATAGCCCTGCTTCCATATGACCGCAGGCTATGATCATAGGCCCAACTCTCAAGTGTGTCATGATTTCGTGTTTTATGAACTCATGTCATTCTCCAAGATCAAACCTATGAGTCGCTAAATCGCAATATCTTGGATTGGGTGCCACACGTCTCCTCTGATCGGATGACCTAGAAGAATATCAACATTTTGGGACCCAGGGCTCCACGCCTTGCTCCATGCTAAAACCCTTGAAACGTGAAATCATGATTTCTCTTATCTTCTACCACGTGCTTCCCCAGTTGGATAGCCTAGGTCATTTCGTGACTTTTCATTTCACGAGTTTGCATGACTCTTCTCTTTGACCTTTCTGATTTGCAAAATCACGACTATGTTGATCGTGCACCACTTGTTCTTCTGAAATGAACGACTCAGATCATTTCATGATTTCACATTTCGCGAGTCCTCATGACTCAGCCCTTTAACTACTCCATTCTGCGAGTCAGCTAAATTATAATCTCGTGCTATGTGTCCTTCCCAGGATCGACGACTAGGATTGGCCTCGCAATTTCAGAACTCTGACACTATACTTCATGCAACTTTATGATCCCGATCACCCAATGGCCATCGATATGATATGCCTGATGGGTTCCTGTCATTGAAAGTCGATCTTGCTCACTCACTTGATTTGATTCCATACCAGCCCACTCTAAGTGTTGTGCTTGTGCTAATGGTTGTGATTTCTGTGAACAATTACCTAGATGACTGACTGAGGGACCGGGAAAACAAATGATAAATGATAGAGGTCAAGAGAGAAGTGACCATTCTTTAGAGAAAACATGTCAATCAAATGGACAAAGGAAGACCAAAGAAAACTAGAAGCCGAGAGGAAAACTTACAATCGGGTCTGCAAGAGGAGGAGAGCCAGGCAAAAATACAAACCTAGGTAGAAACCGCAAACCATTAAGTTTTGACAATTTTATGTGATAACATAAGACTGAAGAAAAAGGGGCTAGCACCCAAAAGTGAATTGTTGCAGAACAGAGCCGGGCTTAGAGATAGAATCGTGGGAATCCTTGATTGACCAAGACTCATAGAAAATAGAGTATGATATTATTTTGATTGAATCAGATTGTTTGAGTTATTCTGGATAATTATTAAAGACTAATAGCCTGAAAAAATTCGATGGTCTACACTTTTTTGCAGCATTACCAATTGTCAGAATCCAATATAATTGTTACCTAGTGAAGAGAATTGAAGGAAGCACATGACACTTACATTCCATAGGATGAATTCAGAGGAATGTATGTCCATTTAGTAATTGAAGGAACAAACTCCAATGGGCATGGAGAAGAAATAGATAAAGAAGTGAGCATGATGAACATCATCAAAAATTTGCAAAAAGAAGTCCAAATTCACCAGGAAGATAACAAAAGGCTTATGAGAGCCATGGAGGAACAAGGAGACTTCAATATGAAGTTGATGCAGAGCCTGGAAAGAATTGAAAATAAATTAGATAAGGAAAGTGCATCTAGTAAATCAGGAAGTCACAGGACCCCTGATGAGGAAAGAAGAGGAAGAAGTGGTAGCAGACATCACCAACACTTCCAAAAGCATTCCCATAAGAGAGCACACAGTAGCTCAACTCCATCCCCTGTCAGGAAGCATAGGAGATCTGAAGTGGATGAACTGAAGGGTGAAATGAATAAGATCAAAACTCCTACTTTTGATGGACAACAGAAGAAATATGAAAATGTTAAGGCATGGTTGTGGTGTATGAGAAATATTTCCAACTGTAGAATTACTCTTCTCATGCAAAAGGAATAATTTCCATCTACCAGCTAAAAGGAAAGGAGTACATATGGTGGGATCATCTTGTGCAGGTGCAACACGTCAGAGAGAAGAATGTTACATGGAGGGAATTCAAGAGGCATTTTGAAAGGAAGTACTTAACTAAGAGGTATTATGACAAGAAAATGAAAGAGTTCTTTGAACTCAAGCTAGGTAGTATGTCCATTGATGAGTATGAAAGAATATTCTTGGAGTTGTTGAAGTATGTTCCCTTCATCAAGGATGAGAAAGTTAAGATTCAAAGGTATTTGAGTGGGATGCCATCTTTCATCACTTACAAGATCCATTATGATGATCCTAAAACTATGGAAGAAACCATAAGGAGAGAAAAATATTTATTTCATCAGCAAAAAGGGAAGCCTATTTTATAGAAGGCTTGAGAAGACAAGAAGAAGTTTAAAAGGGAGCAAAGGCAGAAGGGGAACAAGCCACCATTTTTCTGAAATAGTCCTTAAGGATAGCCTATTTTGAGAGAGCCCGGGATGGCTGAAGTAGGTGGAAAAAGGCCAAGGCAGACACCTATGCAATGATGGGGTTGTAAAGGAGGTCATAGCTATAGATATTGTCCTCACATAAGCAACAAAGTGAGAGTTGTTCACAATGTTCAACAAGAAGAAACAATGGAGGTCATGGGCAGAAGAGTACCAAGGATCTATGCATCCCTGGACAACAAGCAAGTTGAGTTTCAATCACACATAATTGAAGTTGAAGGTATGATCAATAACCATGCCTTTACTATTTTAATAGAATTGGGAGCTAGTCATAGTTACATACATCCTAAAGTTGTGGAAATATTTGTTTTTCCAAGAAGTAGGCATGGGAAATCTTTCCTGGTACAGCTGGCTACAGGAGCCAAGAGAAAGGTTGTTGAATTGGTTAAATCATGTCCAGTGGGCATGAATGGACTAAGTACCAAGGAAGATTTGAACATCTTTCCTTTGGGATCATATGATTGCCTAATTGGTATGGATTGGTTGGACCAACACCATTCCATATTAGACATCCATAACAAGGCATTCACTTGCTTGGATGAGGAAGGAATTTAGAGAGAAGTCCAAGGAATTCCTAGGGCAGTTACTGTCCGAGAAATATCAGCAATGCAGCTAAAGAAGTGTTACAGGAAGGGATGCCAAATATTTTCAGCTCATATGGAAGAAGCATCTAAGAATAAGGTGCCAAATATGGAGGATCATGCAGTCCTAGAAGATTTTGAATATGTGTTCAAGGAGGTACCAGGACTACCTCCAAAGAGAGATATTGATTTCTCTATAAATTTAATGCTTGGAGCAGCTCCAGTATCAAAGACTCCTTACATAATGAGTATGCCAGAGATAAAGGAACTGCAAATGCAACTTGAAGAGCTTCTCAAGAAGGGGTATATATGCCTAAGTGCGTTACCTTGGGGTGCCCCAATAATCTTCATGAAGAAGAAATATGGGACATTGAGATTGTGCATCGATTTCAGACAGTTGAACAAAGTGACTATAAAGAACAAGTATCATCTACCAAGGATTGATGATCTATTTGATCAGTTAAATGATTCAAGAATATTTTCAAAGATAGATCTGAGGTCAGGATACCATCAGGTAAGGATTAAAGAGGAAGACAACAGCAAGACGACCTTTAGGACAAGGTATGGTCATTATGATTTCACAGTGGTGCCATTTTGGTTATCAAATGCCCCAGTTGTTTTCATGTGCTTAATGAATGGTGTTTTCTGAAAATCTTTAGACAAGTTTGTCATTGTATTTTTGGATGACATCCTTGTATATTCCAAGTTGGAAGAAGAGCATGAACATCATTTGAGGATGGTGTTGCAAGTGCTAAGAGAGAATCAACTGTGTGCCAAATTGAGAAAGTGCTCATTTTATCAAAACATAATTCACTATTTTGGGCATATCATATCTTAAGAAGGGATAGTCATGGACCCTGAAAAGATTGAGGCCATTAAAGGGTGGACAACAACTGAAAATGTGACAGAAGTCAGATCCTTCATGGGTATAGATGGCTACTATAGAAGGTTCATTGCAGGGTTTTCAAGAATAGCTCATCCCATCACTTCCTTGCAAAGGAAGGGGAAAAAGTTTCAATGGATAGAATATTATGAAAAGAGATTCCAACAATTGAAGTAGTTGTTAACCAGTGATCCATTTCTGAATATTGTAGATCCAGATGAATATTTCATGGTTTGCACATAATCGTGCAAAGAAGGACTTTGTGGAGTCCTTAGTAAAAAAGGATTTGTGATATGTTTCGAGTCCAGAAAATTGAAAGAGCATGAAAGGCTCTATGCCACTCATGATTTGGAGTTGGCATCCATAGTGCACGCTTTGAAGAAGTCAAGGCACTACCTCATGGGAAAGAGGTTTGAGTTGAGGAAAAACCATAATGGTCTAAAGTGTTTGTTTGATCAACCTACTTTGAATGCTAGGAAGAGTAGATGGTTGGAATTCCTCTGTGAGTATGACTTTGATATTAAGCACATCAAAGGAAAGGAGAACACGGTGGTTGATTCACTCAGCGGGAGAGTGTGTGAACTGCATGCTACATCCATTATCATGTATCAGATGGATCTTAAAGGAAAAAATTTTGAGGCTGCAAAATCTTAATTGCAGTACATGGAATTGGTAACTAAATTGTAGCAAGGTAAAATGCAGCAAAAAGCTAAAGATTATGAATTGGGAATTGATGGAATTATCTTGTACTGAAACATAGTTTATGTACCAAATTCTGTGCAATTGAGGAGTGTGATTTTAAAAGAGATGCATAATGTACCTTATGCAGGACACCCAGGATATCAAAAAACAATTTCAACAGTCAAGAGACAATATTATTGGCCAGGAATGAAGAAAGAAACTGCATAATACATAGCTAAATGGAGGGAGTGTCAAAGGGTCAAGGCAGAGTGTACACACCCAGTTGGGTTGTTACATCCATTACCCATTCCTCAGTGGAAGTGGGAAGTGGTCACAATGGATTTCATCACAGGATTACCTAGAACAAACAAACAACATGATTCCATCATGGTGGTGGTAGATAAGCTCACGAAGGTCACCCATTTTATTCCATTGAAGACTACTCACAAGGAAACTGATGTTGTTGATATTTATATGAGTGAAGTAGCACACTCGAATGGAATTCCCGAGACAATTTTGTCTGATAGAGATCTAAATTTTACCTCAAATTTTTGGATAGGATTATTCAATGGGTTCAAAATGAACTTGAACTTCAACACAACTTATCATCCTAAGTCTAATGGACAAAAAAAATCGTAAATCAAGTGATATAAGATATGTTAATAATGTATGTGATGGACAAACCATCTAAATGGGAAGATTATATACACTTGGTAGAATTTGCCTACAACAATGGGTATCAAGCATCACTGAACATGAGCCTGTTTGAAACACTTTATGGAAGAAAGTGCAACACCCTAGTAAGTTGGGACAACCCAGCTGATAAGGAAGTGGTTGGGGCAGATTTTCTCAAGGAAATGGAACATAAATTGTTAAAGATACAATAGAATTTGAAGGCTTCCCAAGACAAGCAGAAAATCTATGCAGACAAAAGAAGAACCCACAGGGAGTTTAAAGTGGGTGATCATGTTTTCCTGAAGGTGAAATCCAATAGAAGTTCCCTGAAGCTGGGAAGTTGTTAGAAGTTGGAAGCCAGATATTGTGGACCATTTGAAATCATAGAAAGGATTGGACTAGTAGCTTACATTCTTGCATTTCTTGCATCCATGACAATTCATAATGTATTTCATGTATCATTGTTTAAGAAGTATATACCTGATGCTAATCATGTGATTGATTGGAATGTGATTCAGGTGGAGCAAGAAGGCGCTTTGCAAGTGCAACATGTGCACATACTGGACTGGAAGAGAAAGAAACTCCAGAACCGAGTCGTAAATATTGTAAAGGTTTAGCGGACCTGGTACAGTCCTAAGGATGCAACATGGGAGCATGAATATGCTATGCAAGAAGAGTACCCACATCTTTTTGAAGATTTTGGAAATATTGTTTTTGTTGTGTAAATAAGTTGCATTGAGGATAGTACAAACATAAGAGGAGGGGATTGTAACACCCCAAGGCCAAGCCCCTATTGAATTGTAATTATGTTTGTAGGTTGGTGAGCCAAGTGTTTATAAGTTAGAAGACTTATGTGTTTATTAGGCTGGAGAGCCCAGATGTTAAGGCCAATGAGCCTGATTTTTGTATATGTAAATACTCACATCATTAATAAAATTACATCGTTGCATGTAGATCGACCATGAAGAAAGAGTTATGGGGGACTAAGCTCCACTAGGAAGCGAAAGGGAAGGGGCTAAGCTAGAGGGCTTACCTCTAAAGGAATACTATTATATTATTATTTCATAGAGGCTAATGTTTGACATAACCATGTTCTGCTAAGTTCCTGGGGAAAGGGGACGAGTGTTAAGTGGAGCTCATGCAACTTCAGGGAGACATGTGTCAACCTGGGCGCATGTCATTTTTAGGTGGGAAAGTCAACTCGTTGGGGGTTCCCTCACCACCCTCACCATTCTCATGATGGTTGTCACTCTTTAGTTCATTCATACTCCCCACGGATGCACACACTGAGACAGAGAGAGGTAGAACCTTGACACAACCATCCATTGCCTCCATCGTCGATCTCTGCAAATTCTGAAACCTACACACCCATGTAATGAAGCTAATCGTGCTTCCAATGAAGCACATCATGATTGTGTAGTGTTTGATCCATATCGCTCCTTAACCTTTGTTGTTGCTACCCACATTTTCTCTAGAATGGTTTGGCTTGCTCTCATTACTAGAGCCCTTACCCTTTTTTTTTTATGCGGAGGTTACCCGTTGAACTTAGGAGATGAATATAAGAGATAGGTTGTCAGGCCTAAGAGAAACTCTCTCCATGTGAGAGACTCTGTTGGGGAAGTGAGTTCTTCTGAAGGGAGTCCTGTAGCAGCTACAATACTCTGAGACTTCCAGTCCAGCCTGTTGTTGAAGCCCTGGAAGGGGGGTCGACAACCAATGGACTTGTGATAGTGAAGGTGTACACTCCTGGGGTGGGACATGCATTTGGGGAATGAGGCTCTATGGGTTGTGGGTGTAAGTGGCTCCTGGGAGAAAATCCTTCATGTTGAACTGTGTGACTTTCTTGTTGTCCTTTCCAAGCCTAGGAATCCCTTTCCTAGTGGAGTTTAGTCCCAACTCCAGGGTGACCTACTACTGAGCATGATGAGCAGCGTGGTCTAAGGTTGGGAGGTTCATGGAATATAAGTACCAAATATTTGTTCTCTGCATGACGTGTATCTTGAAATCAAGTTATAATGTTATTAGAATTGTCTGTATATATTGCATGTATGTTTTAATGTTGTTTATGCATGAATAGGTGCATGAACATAATTCTATAGTTGTTTAAATTGCATTATACAGATATGTATATGAATATATATGAATATCAAAAGTTATCTCTATTTATTCCTGTTAAGTTTTATATGTGAATATTTCCACAAAGTTATTTGGTGGCATGGCCTAGCCTGTTTGTTTAAGGTCAGGAATGGTCACAGAATGGTATCAAAGTAGAAAGAAAAAGATACAGTTGATTGGATTAGCCATAGTTTTGTCAATAGACTGTCGACATTTCAGATACAAAACATGATCTATCTTCAGGACAATGAGCTTGGGTTAAGATGAAGGAAAGAACTGGTATTTAGATACTGGAAGTGTGGGGAAAACCTAGGTGTCGGCTAAGTTTCTTAGTAAAATAATATGATGAATTCTTTTAAAGTTTTATTAGGGTTTCATATTTTGGTTATTTAAGTTTTAGGGTTTTTTCTAAACTATTATTAATTTAATGTTCTTATCTTAATATTAATTAACTATGTTCTAGGTATTGTATTAATGAAATAGTAGGATTTAATTATTGGTATTTATTTAGATTAATGAGTTTTTTGGTTCTCCATAATGTTATTAAGGGGATTTATGTTTATAAATTTTTTAATTTTAATCAATTATGTTCTAGGTATTAAGTTATCTTTAAAATAGGTCATTATTAATATTTAATGTTATAAATATGAGTTTAATATTCTTTAATTTGTTTATTTAATAACTATTTTTATTAGGGTGTGATTTATAATTAGGAGGAATAATTAATTAAAAGTATTTAGATTGTATAAATATCAATGATTATTGTTGTTTCTATGGATTAAAGGGAACCAATTTTCACTTAGTTCTAACCCACTATCTCTGTTTAGGTTACTAGGATGTTTTCGGATTTCAATAGCTTCTCTAATTGTTATAACCCTAAATTGCACCAAACATGCATACCTGGCATCATGCCATCTTACTTGCTATCTTTGCTAAGCCATCACTGGACATATCTTCTAAAAACCACATGTTTGCAGGTGTACATGACCTACACAACTACTGCCCGCATACACACACTTGTTGAACCACTACAACCCACGTACACTCACAAAAACACAAAAAATAGAAAGCGGCAGAAGAATACAGAATTTTGGGTAAGTTTCCTAAACTGTTTGACCACCCCTAGCCGGTCACCCAACCGAATAATTAGCCCTTTTTGGCCTATAAAATAATGGGTTGGGGTCCCATTCAGAAAGAGAAGCAATATTGTAAAGAAACTCTGCCCATTTCATTATTCCCCCTTTGCCCGAATATTCTGCAACCACATTATGAGTTTTGTGCCAGAATTCCTTCTTCCTCCTTTGCAAATCCTTGACATTTCCCTAGAGAGAACTAAAGAGGAGAAGAATATGCAGAAGTAGTTGGTGCATGGTGAAGAGGAGCCCAGGACCAAGTTTGAGGAGCAGTTTCCGGTCTCATATTGTCAGTGACTTTTTGTGAGATTAATATAAAGAATTATTTTTTTCATCCCGCCAAATGATGTCTTAAATCTTTATGATTTGTTTACAATTTTATTATGATGTCTAACCCACTAATCCTTATATAAAATGCACGCTTGTAGTTTCTTGTTTGTATTTTGGTGAATACAGGTTCACCTTGGGAGGAGATGTGCAATCAAGAAATAACTGAGCGTAAAGGGATCAACACCGGACACTGAGTTCAAGGTAGGCCTACCGGATCCCTAGATTTTGATTTCTATGTATGATTATGGGGTTATGTCAGGATTATTGTTAAAAGTAGGATACTTTAGATGGTTATCTTTGCCTACATTTTAGAACCCTGGTGTAGTCCGTAGAGGGGTTTTCCCGTTATAGCAGAATTGCCGACCGTACTGGGGAAACCTCTAGGGTCTTTGGGGATATTTCTTTGGGTGTTTTTGAATGAGTTTATTCACTATTTTTGAGTTTCTTTAAGCTTCTGTGTCTTTAAGGGATTCTGGTCTTCCATACCAGTATTCCCTTCCTATGCTTGACTGTTGGTTTTCACTTTTTTGAGAATTTGTAGAGGTATACGCGACGTGTAGTGACCCTGCACGTGTACACATGCACCCTGCCTTTGGATATCCCACGTACATACACTAGCTACTAAAGTGTCAGTAGTGTGCCTGTGTTGAGAAAATCATTTTTAAAGGAGAGCCAATCATTCTCTTCCCTATCAGAAGTGACACTTCTCAGGGGTTTTCTTGATCTATCCCTGGTCTCTGTTAGAGTATTTTGTAGCCTAGGTCTGACCTCAGCATAGCTTTATTTTCATCAAAAGTTTTCTTATGTTTTCTTTAATAGTGTTTTTAGACAAGTTTGTGAATATGTTTTGATCTGCCTATTTGGTATTGTCAGTGACTCCCTGCGATTGACGATTAGGCCTGAATTCATTTCTTGGTCTTGACTTGTCGTTATTTTTCTCTTTTTTTCTTTAGAGGAAAATAAAAGAATTCATTTTCAGATTTCTTGTTTTGAAGCATAAAACAATAATAAAAAAAATCTTTCATTTCTTTGTTTGGTAAAGTAGTTTAGGTTAGTTTCTTTATTTACCAAGGAAAAAGAAAGTTTCCTTAAGTTCTTTACTTGAATGCTTAGGACATTAAGTAGCTCGTAGTCGAGTGAAATATTTTTTTAAGTTTTTCTTTTCAAATATCTGAGAAAATTAGTTACGAAAAGTTTGGTGAAAGAGTTTTAATTTGGCAAATCTTTATTTGTGAAGAAGAAGTAGTTTGTTTTCAGTTTCATCTTAAGATCTTCTATTTCATCTCTTAAAGAACATCACTAGTTTCATTTCCATTCCTATTGACTTAAGACAACCACTAAAATTAACGCTTAATTAAAAGTTATTATACTTTGTGTTTGTAGGGTCCATGAATTTAGTCTAAGCTAGAGCCTTGATTTAGGATTGGAGAGGAAACTCTTAAAGGATACAAAAACAAACATAAGAGTCTGATCTAGGGAGTGCTTGAAATTCCAGTAATCATGAAAGTTATCCCTGACCCCCCTCTAACACAGGGGCTAAAAATGAGGTCACGTGCAGAAAGGTAGCGGAGATAACCCCTACAAAGCCGGACCAAGCGTAGTGGGGAACGCATATAGAGGGCTTATCTTGGGATTCCATTGATCGCATTTTCCACGAAGATTCATGGGTATCGAATCTATTCGAGGTCCTCAGTCATCTTCCGGAATACTTGATTTTGATACCCTTGATATGTCTCAGGCTTGATACACTGCTCATTGCGTTCCACCCGACTGTCGATTGTACCCGCCTGGTGACTGTTCACGTGCTGGAAACCTAGTTTTCTTTATCTTAGTAACTTACACAAGTGACTATGGGGGTATATCGTGGTACCTAGGGCAGAAAATGTGCCACTCTTTTCACAGTATACCTGGAGGATTCTTTCGTATTTGAGTTGCACTTGCACTGGTAATTTTCTCTAGTGTTGCTTGTTGTAATTGTTCTTCCAACTAGCTAGTAATCTGCTTGTCTTATTTCATACAAGATTTTTCTAGTGTGTGTTGTTTTTTAAATGATTATAGAAAGCCCTAGTGTTTCATTGATCTTATCACACAGTGGAGGATCAGGAGCTCCACTGGTCATGAAGGCTTTTGGGCCTGTCGCTGGTTGATCTCAAGCCACCCCCGCCATTGCTAAGGTGAAAACTAGACCAAAAAGGGTCTTTTGAAGCGACTGAGTTACAGGAAACTGTGCTCGAATCATATCCGAGAGGATAACATCTGATTCTAGAGGAACCAATCATTTCTTACCTCAAAGAGAAATCTTTTGGTACGTATAACCCTTCAATCATTGATCTATTGGCACCCATCATCGTACAGGTTCAACCTTACAAGCGTCAGGTAGTGTCACAAGCAGCGATGGAAACAAATGATACTACTTCTTCAGGGAATACTCATATTCCCTATACGATTGTCACTACAGGGGGTGTTTTTCCTCCTAACCAACTATCATCGGTCCGAGCCATTGTGGTCTCGACTGCCTCTACCTCGGGCAATGGTTTGATTCCATCTATGGAGGTGATCATTGTTCCTTTCGCCCAAAGTGTGGCAGGCCCTCCGTTCTCATATGGGATGCCTCGCTTCGATACAAACTCTGTCCTTTCCTACTCCACTCTACAAAATTTAGGTCTGGGGGCAGGGAGCTCAAACACTCCTTTGCAAGGATCCATGGGCGGCACTTCTGCTCCCTATAACGATTTCCCTTATGAAGGGGGTCATATACCTCCTTCATCCCATTCGCTCAACAGTGCTCACCAGAACTCCGTCGGGTCGAACGTAAACTATATTTCGTTTGAATAAGGTAGTCAAGGACAACCATCTTATAGCATGTCGATAGGTTTGACACCATTCTTTTTGTTCAACGTATTTGGTAACAACTCTTTCTTGTCAGCTGCCATCTCGGTCGGGGGCAACCCCAGTTATGGACAACAAAACCCTATGCAGGGTATTATTCCTTCACAGGGGGAAAACTTGGGAATTTTTTCCTCATAAGGAATTTGGAATCCATGGCAGAGATCAGTTCCCTTATCAAGGATGTCGACTAGGGGAAACCCCTTCCATAGCCAATGGAACCCCAGACAAGGCTGAACACCTATGCCCATTGGATCGACGGGGGAAACCCTTCCCAAAATCCTTGGAATGCGATGCAAGCCAAACCTTTTATGTCCTATTATGGGAGTCAGTCGATGACGTCTCAACAAGGGTATAATCTATACAATGGTCACGACCATGGTTATTACCAGAACCCTGGCCAACAACCTAACTTCTCCTGGCAACCTGGTGCCAACCAAACTCCAAGCTCCTTTTTCCGTGGTTATAATCAACAACCCAAATTACCGTTTATTGCAATTCTGCACTTGCCAAACTTGACAAGGTTGTTAAATGACCCCATCCATCATGATCCACATTGGCCCCCCATGCCAACCAAGTTTCCTTTTAACATTCCAAAGTTAAAAGCTAAGCCTAACGAATATCCAGGTGATCATGTGACCACCTTCCATCTATGGTGCTCATCCAACTCTTTGAGAAACGAATCCGTCCAATTGCGTCTGTTTCAACACACTCTCATATGGATTGTTGTGAAATGGTACATTTAGATCGACCGTTGAAGATACTCTACCTTTGGAAAATTGGCAATGGTTTTCTTAAACCATTTTCAATTACCCGTGAGATACGACGCTGACACCGAGTTGATGGCCAACTTTGAGAAAACAAAAGAGGACCATATCTCAGATCACATATGAGAATGGAGATGCAAGAAGAGTTTGATAAAAGTATGATTCCCACCAACATTTCTTCTTGAGTGGTTCCTTAAGTCTTTGGTACCCCAGTTATCAAAAGACATCACAACCTCGGGGATATTTTCAGAAGAAGAAGCGATAATGAGAGATCAACAGCTAGAGCTGATTTACTCTCAGTCTCGTTTACTTTACGAAGCTTTTCTAGATGCACCACGGTCGATACTTGACAAGACCAGACAGAGATCTGGACGACATGATGATGGTATTGTTGGTTCAATGCAAGCCAATCCCACTGATCAATTGTCAAATAAATTGCAGCAATTGTCAATACATTAGATAGTGGCCAACCAGAGCACTGGTTCGGCTGCTGCCCCTACTCAAACGTCGGATGTACACAGTGTGAAATTGACAAACCCGAAGGCCACCCAACAGCCTGACGGAAAGAAGAAACAACGAAATAAGGGTAAGGGGGATAAGAAACCCACCAATAATGTTGGCGGGGGAAACACAAAAAATAATAAGTCAAAGTATCCTTGTAATATTTTCATGGAAGACCACTTGACTCACTTATGCCCTCGGTTTATAGGGGGCCAAAAGTTATTGGCACAATAGCATCCTTTCGTGTTAACACACCCATTTCCACATGAGAAAAATTTAAATCAAGCCTCTATGAGTGTAGAAGGGGGAAGTCAAGGACCTCCTCCATCTTCGAGTAATCCTTCATCCACGAATGTGTACATGATAAAAGGTAATGTTGGCATAGCAACTAGGACACACGACTATGGAATTCCAAACACCTTGGAGAAAGGTAAAGAAACCAAAAACCCATCTCTTCCTCTCTAGATTGAGAAGATATTGGGAGAAACAATGAAACACATCCCAAAAGGTGTGTTCAATAAAGATTCCCACAAGACAAATGCAAGGGTCTCCCAAAACTACTCTGTGGTGGAGGATTTGTCTCAAACCCCTTGTGCAATGTCTTCTTTGGAGGTCCTCCAGAGCTGCCCTTCCCAGAGAAAGGCTTTGTTGGCCACCTTAGGGTCTGATGAGACCTGTAATCTGGGAATGGTCATGCTTGATACGGCTGACTTAAAACCTGGTCTTCCTTACCACGTGGCGTTTCAGATAGTAGTCACTTACACCACAAAAAATTTTACTCGAAATATTTTTTGCACGTTGGTTAATGAGGGTGCCTCGACATGCATGATTTCTTTGGCATGTTGGAAGGACATTTACCAACCCATTTTGTCTCTGTCACCTACTCTTCTTACCACATTCGATGGTCATTCATTCCGACCACATGGAATCATCCCCTCTTTCCCCATGCAGTTAGCGGAGAGGACCATGTGCGTCGAGGTTGAAGTGGTTGATGCATCTCTCGACTACAATCTCTTGTTAGGAATGAGTTGAACCTATGTTATGCAAGCAATGGTCACTAAAAATTTTCGAGTCTTGTTGTTTCCACACGAGGGTCAAATCATTTCCATTGATCAGTATCTTTCTCCCATCCCGACCCTTCATCGGGGGAATCCATGATCCTGATGATTGATAACCCTCAACCTGACATCGTCAACGTAGGAGTTGGTTTGTTCCCACCTTTTATGGGTACTTTTTACTACCCTCCTCCTTCCGACGATGTTAAGTTCATATCAGCTATCCCTGACTAGCCTAAGGTTGAAATCTTTCAAGTCTCGTCATTTTGTACGACCTAATTTGATGATCCGTGGACTCTTCCTTCCCCATTAGCTATGATGGAAGGGACAGGGCACCATGGCATGGCCATGCCTTTGTCCATGATAGAAGTTGTGTACTCTATAGTCTAGCAAGCTTCCGTCAACCCCGAACTAACTCTCACACAGGAGTTAGATACGATTCTTGAGACTACCTAGGCTCAAGGTTCCATCACCGATACTGATTATTTAGACTTAGTCTTTCCCTCATACGAGGTGATTATTGAGGAAATGACTAGTTCAGAAAAACCCTAGGATGATCTCCATCACAGATCTTATTTCCTCCTAGAGTTAAGAAGAATTGAAGCAGGTGAATTCACTTTGACTATGTTTGGAGACAGGTCTTGTCCTATCAATCCTTTAGCTACGCACATAGTTTACACTAAACGAAGTATGGAAACCATTTCTAAAATGATACCTATTGACATCTCCAGAACCCCTGACGTCGTAGAGAATGTATTCATCGAAGCAGACTGCTACCCCGAGGAGATTCGAATCTACATGGATTTATTTAAATAATTCCATGACCTATTTTCCTGGTCTTACAAGGAAATTCTAGGCATATATCCAAGAATTGTCGAACATGAAATCAAGACTTATCCTGAGACCAAGCCGGTCCGACAGAAGCTTCACCCAGTCAATCCTAAGAAAGTAGCAGCTATTAAGGCTGAAGTGGAAAAACTGCTTCAGGTTGGTTTCATCTACCCTGTCCAACTGACTCAATGGGTATCAAATATCGTTGCAGTCAACAAAAAACAGGGTATGATTCGCTTATGTACGAACTTCCATGATTTGAACAAGGCCTTTCCAAAGGATAATTTCCCCACGCCTTTTATTGACTAGATAGTCGATGAATGTGGATGTTGCGAGGCCTTTTCTTTCATGGATGGTTTTTTGGGATACAATCGGATATAGATCAAACCTGAAGACCAACACAAAACTGCTTTCATTTTTTCGTGGGGTACATCCGCTTATCGAAATATGCCTTTTGGTCTAAAAAATGTTGGAGCTACTTTTCAGCGGGCCATGTCTTTTTCTTTCCATGATCTCAAACACATAGTTGAGGCTTATCTTGATGATTTAGCATCACGATCTCGTAAGAGAGTTGGTCTTCCCACACACCTCTGACTCATCTTTGAGTGATGTTGCTACTACCGGATCCACTTGAATCCAAACAAGTCCAGTTTTGTCGTAACATTGGGATGTCTGCTAGGTTTCATAGTTTCGACAACAAGGATCATGGTCGATCCTCTAAAGGTTAAGGTGATAATTCAGTTTCCTCCCTCATGCATAGTCCCTCAGATTCAAAGTTTACAGGGAAAAGCGCACTTTTTATGACGTTTCATCGCAAACTATACCAAGATCACAAATGGCTTCATGCGTTTACTAAATAAGGATGTTCATTTTCATTGGGATGAAGACGATCAACGCTCTTTCAAAGTGTTGAAATGCGCCCTCATGTCTGCCCCTCTGCTTCGGCCACCCAATTATAATAAAGATTTTTTATTATACGTGGTTGTTGCAAAGTCGACCATCGACATGGTCTTGGTTTAGGAGGATAATTTTCTCTCAGAATACATGATTTATTACCTGATCGGAGGCCTGGTTGGATCGAAAATCAATTACTCCCATGTTGAAAAACTTGCATTGGTAGCAGTTCACGTTGTCCAACAGTTCGATCATTACATCTTGTTTCACAAAACCATCGTCATTTTCATTGTGAATCCATTTCAATACATGTTGACATGACATGTAATTGGCAGAAATATCAGTAGATGGATAGTTATCCTCCAGGAAATTGACTTGGATTTTGTCAGGGAAATCCAAAAATTCATTGGTCTTCGCAGAACTCATCTCAGAACTTCTAGTTGAATCAGGTGATGTTATACCTGAAGAGTCACCTATCAAAGGAGACATGTTTTTGATCACGTCTTCAGACCCCTGGTATGGATATATACTAGTCTATCTCCAGACTTTGAAGTGCCCCACCTCTTCTTCTCATGATGACCATCGTTGTATATTCCATCAAGCCAAGAACTATCTCATACTCGAGGACACTCTGTATCATCAAGGTGTAGATTGCATCCTCCGCCGATGTATCACTCGTGAAGAAGTGGAAATCATGCTTAATGATTTCCACACTAGAGCATGTGGCGGTCATTTTTCTGGGCTGGAAATAGTCCAAAATAGTCTACAAGTTGGCTACTTTTGGCCGACATTAATCAAATATTGTGTTGAATCGATCAAGAAGTGTCACCCGTGTCAGATCTTCTCTCGAAAGATGAGGGCACACCCCGCTCCCATGTCTCCCATCATCATAGTTGGTCCCTTCACCAAGTGGGGGATTGATTACACTACATGCAAACCCCCTTCAGCAAGGGGGCACCGTTATATCATCGTAGAAGTAGACTACTTTACGAAGTGGGTCGAGGCTATGCCAACATTTAAAGATGATGGTGAGACAATAACTCTCTTTTTGTTTAACCAGATAATAGAAAGGTTCAACGTCTCAAGAGAGATTGTCACTAACCATGACAGTCACTTTTAGAATAAAATGATGTCTGAGTTAACATCAAATCTTGGGTTGAGGCAAGAAAATTTTTCACCCTACTACCCACAAGAGAATGGTCTGGTGGAAGCTGTGAATAAGTCCCTTCAGACTATTTTATAGCGAACGATCAATTTGATCAAGTCAAATTGACATTTGATGTTGTACTCTGCATTATGGACCTACTAAACTTCTGTTAAGACTATAACCGTTTTCTCACCTTTTCAACTCGTTTAAGGGCTGGACGCAATCTTTCCTATAGAGTGTCAAATCCTGTCTATAAAATTGGCAGTACAATTATTGCCAGACACTTCACCACTTGAAGAGGGTTTGTTATATCTTGAGCAGATCGATGAGCAACGTCATGATGCAGCCTTGGAAAATGAGGCTCACAAAAAAAAATTCAAGTGTCATTATGATCAGTTTGTTTGTCCTTGGATTTTCTCTGAAGGCAACCTTGTCCTAGTCTATGACAAAGATAAGGATCCCCTAGGGGTAGGAAAGTTCAAACCCATGTGGTTCAGACATTTCATCGTGAAGGAGGTTCTAAAGAAGGGTGCTTATCATCTGTTAGACTTTGAGGTAAATGATTTGGCGGAGCCTAGAAATGGGATCTACCTCAAGAAGTATTACTCGTAGGTGGGTCGCCTTGTGTGACTTCTTGTACATATGTATAGTTCTTATACATTTTCTTTTTAGTTTTTGTTCTTTTGGTTTTATGGACATGTCATTTTTGAAGTCATAGTTTTCACTGTGGCAGATGTCAAGTGAATCAGAGGTGTTCATTGGGTTCACAGATGACACTAGCCAGCACACTCGAAGGCTTGCTTCCACAACTTGGGTAGTTTTCACACCTCAAGGCGATTTGCTATCTTCAAGAGGTATCTGTTTAGGCGACGCTACAAAAAATTTCACTGAATACATCACAGTCTTAGAGTTTCTTTGTGATGCTTTGTCGCATGGTATCTCTCACCTCCGTTTCTACTTAGATGCTCAATTGGTTGTGTCCCAGTTAAATGGGGTTTACCACGTTTACAATCCTACCCTACACGGAAGGTTCCTTAGGGTATGTCTCTTAGAACCAAGATTTGATTACATTACGTATATCTATGTTCCCAAGGGATTGAATCAAATCACAAATACTATAGCTAATCATGTATTAGATTGGCATATTGCACACACATAAGAAAAAGCACAAACACACACATGTAAATACATTTGTAAAATAGATGTAATCCATAAGATGTAAAAAGATGTAAATATGCATATATCTATCAAAAATATTAGAGTACATGGGTGGGTCCAAGTGCCTCAAAAATATGTCCAGTAAGAGTCATGGGGCTTATGCCCTCAAAAATATATGAAAATGTTCCCTCGGCACGTGATTATTCTAGCCTATATAAGGGCGGGGCTTGTTGGCCCTACCATAATGAAAAATGACATTTTTCAAACATCGAAAGAGCTGGACCCAGGTCTGTGGTACCCCAACTATGTGAGGTTGCATCGATGGTGGAAGATCCTCAATATCCACCGTAGGGACTGTACGAGTGAGCGCGGTGAGGTTTGGCTCCACCCATCTCAATACTCTCTCAATCTCTCCGGCTAGAGAACCCCCTGCTACTACTGCTGGTTTGGCGACTGCGGTTGGTCCTGCCTCTGGTTGAGGACACCACCTAGTCCTTGAGAAGTCTACTGGATGCACTGGTCCCACATCTATAAATAATAGATACTTAAGTGTTAGATACTCTGGTATACATAAAAATGATATATACAAAAAGACAAAAAAAATTAAATAATTTTGAAAAGAAAACTTACCCATCTCTCCTTGCTTTGCTCCGAGAGGTACAGGCATGTCAGGATCCCGAGAAAAATTGATCCTGGCATAGGGGTAGTCCTCTATTTCTGGAATTTGTCATACCCACCAATCAAAAAAATTGTCATCAAAGGCCTTGATGGTCCTCCCTCCCCCTTGTCGCGGAAACAACGCCACCCACCTACATAGCACTGGGAGAGAGGCCTCGTGCCCTCATATCATCTCTCGAGGACTAAGACTGGGTACCCTCTTGAAGAAAAAGGAACACAAAATGGTCCCAAATCGAAAGTTTCAGTGCTACCATATCCGACACTTAGTTAGTTGTCTCTTCATGCAATCCAACATGGTTGTACTCCAGTCGAAAATCTATGCATTTAAGCACTGTACTGCATAATGCGTGTGCACCCGAAAATCCTGACATAAAGCCATGGATCCAGTGATCCACCCAATGAGTATAACTATCACTTTGAGTGATAGGTTTCTAATTTTATGTATAGGCACCTGAGAACCTACTTTCTCAGTACCGGCCTCGCAATGAAGTCCAATCAACTCCTCAATGTTGTGAGGCCCGAGGGGAAAACTATGCAAGTTAATTGGAACCCCTCTCCTAAAGAGACCAGTCAGGAAGTAAATGTCTTTAGTCATTGGAGTCAACGAATGCTCCTCGAGCATAAATGCCTCTGCGTCAGGATGCCAATAATCTATAAAATCATTCAACAGCCTGGTTTGTGCCCTCATAAAGGAACACTGGAAGAACTTTAACAACCCACATTGTGATAAAACAACGATAGAAACAGGGTCTTTTGAGACCAAAAAATCAATTTCCTCATGCTCCCTCTCTCTCCAATGAAAGTACATCCTACAAAATGACAAAGTCATGGAGAGTTAACTCTTGCCTTTTCAATTTTTTCCACTTATTTGAGGGTGTACGCGGGTTATCTTGGCGACAGTCACGTGTGCACATGGGAAAATTATCTTCTACCCATGTGTACACGTGGGTTGTGCTTGGACATCTCTCATACACATAGGGCTGACCTCAATAAAGGTTAGCACCTCCCTAAGAAAAAAAGAAATGCAAACAATGAAGAATGAAAGGAAGGAGGGGCTAGTTTGTACTTACTTGGTCCAAACGGAAGTTTGTTTCGTCCACTGAAGCTCCTAGAATCAACTCTTTCGGCAAAGGGGTGTTTTTGGATTTCTTGTCAATTCTCAAATTACAATGGTGATAATGAGCTGCCAACTTCTATTTATAGAATTTTGGCCCCTTTTTGTCATTTTTTGGACCCTTTTGTCATTTTTTCTAGCTTGAAAATCATTTATTATGGTTCTTGAGTTTCTCAGGGGATGTTACGATAAGTGTTACTTTGGGTATATTGGAAATTTTTGTTTTTGAGAGTTGGGTCATTTTTTAAAGGTAATTTGGTAAAAAAATTGTTTTTCCAACTTTGTTCATGTAAGATAGGATTCCACCTCCACCTGTTGCACCTCGTTGTCTTTTTTGCTTTTCCATAGGATCGATCCAACCGAGTTGTGACACAAAACCCTCACTCTTGCTCTACAAGTGTCGTAATTTAGTGGTAGATCCTACCTTCACATGGATACCCTTGGTAGATTCTGGTTGCATTTTGGTGTCCATGCTATCGCTAATGATTATAGGTTAAGGTGTCCTTTTTTAGTCGTTCCTGATTATGAGTTTGAGCCTCACTTGCATAATTCATTATTGCTTTTGACCTCACCCTCAAGACTCCCAAAAACAACAGGTCTTCATTTAAGCCCTTTTCAGACCCTCTAAACATGAAAAGATTGACGAGTGATCTTGTTGCCCTTCACACTCGCCCAAACTAAAATTCAAAGGCATGTCTATCCGGCGATAGTTTACCTCATTTTCGGTCCAGATGGTGATTTGTACGAACAAAGGTATACTCTAGGAGCCTCGGTTCTCTAGAAGAGTATTCTCAGGTATAAGTTTAACCCTTTTTCGAGCCTAAGGGACTAAATTTATGAAAAAGGAACCCCCACGGAGTCCATAGTTAATCTCTCTTCAAACTCCCTAAAATTGAAAATATTGTCGAGTAACCTCGTTTCTTCACACTCGTTAAATTGGTCAAGAAGAACACCCCTTACGGAGTCCATAGTAATCTCTTTTCAGGCTCTTTAAATATGAAAAAATTGTCGAGTGATCATGTCTTTGTCACAATTGTTAAAATGGTTTTGAATAGATGTCTTTTCAGTGTTAATTTACCCCTTTTTCGAACCGACTTGACTACCTTCAAAAAAGGTACCTCAGTGGAGTCTCCTTTTACACTTTTTCAGACTCTCTAAAAATGAAAAACCGTCAAGCTTACCTTCTCTGTGTTTGTTAAAATTACATCGAAGGACGTTATCATTGTGTCTTATTAATCGCATTTTAATTCCTGCGTCTTTGGCCTAATGTCGGCTCCATGTTGTTGTCAACTAAACCATATAAAGCATGCCTTATACGCAATCCTTTTAGCACTTTGCCTCTATGTCTTGACACCTTGACCCATGGAGGATTTTTCTCAAGTGACCATTTCCTGCATATGTCCCCTTTCTCTGAGCATTAGTGTGTTCCTTGTGCTTGGAACTAGTATGTCTGTGACACTCGTTCCTCCTTTGTAACGTAGCATTCTTTTATTCTTTTTCAACCTTTCCAAAATTATTGAAAAAGACAAGAAAAATCAAATATACCCCAAAAATAGGAAGGGAAAGTATTTTCTTTTTGTTGGTAGCACAATGAGTCACCCTTGGACAAAGCATATCCTTCCATTTGTTCATCAAACCATGGGATTTAATAAGGCCTTAGAAAGTTTATCTCACTACATAGAGTTGTGTCCTCCTCCATTTGGTTATCCTTCAAACATATGGAGATTTCGCGTTGCCTCCTGCATCATGAACTTATGTCAATGCCATGTTGTCGGAGTCTCATCATTTGTCGTTCTTTTGTCTGAGGAAAGTCTTACTAAACTTGAGTCAGCCCTTCTGCGGTTTGTCTCTTGTCCACATGCCCGACCATGCTGAAAGCCCAATCAAGTCCTTGTTCAAAATTAAAGAAGTTATTTGCTTGATCACCGAGATCCTCTTGTCTATTTCTGACAAGTTGTCGAAGACCTCTAGGTAGTGAATTCGTACATTCATATTACACTCCTACCTAAGTTTTGAATATTTTGAAGTTGTTACTCGAGCTCTAAAGACCTCATCTCCAATCATCAGGCATCGTTGACTTCTTGAAGATGGATACTATACATGCATATCTTTTGATTTTGGGATGTAGATCCACTATGTATTGCTCGTGACTACACTTTATATAGTTATATGACATGGACATGACATGTATTTGATTGGCAGCCATGATTTTATTTCATCCCAAGCATGGGTATGCCTGCCTCGGCGAGACAAATTGTTATTTTTGTAGATGGCACCTCCTAAACTCTGGTCCCTGGGCTCACTCGCTTCGTACATTGGTGAATATTTGTAATGTATTTCAGCCATCATACACTCTTATGACCTCACACATTAGGGGGCATCTATTATAACCCTAAATTGCACCATACATGCATAGCTAGCATCAGGGCATCTTACTTGTTATCTTTCCCAATCCATCACTGAACAACTCTTCTAAAAACCATATTTTTGAAGGTGTGCATGCCCTACACCACTATTTCCCATGTACACATTCTTTCTAAACCACTACAACCCGCATACACTCACAAAAGCACGAAAAATAGAAAGCGACAGAAGAATACAGACTTTCGGGTAAGTTTACTTAATCATTTGACCACCCATAGTCGGTCACCCAACTGAATACCTATCCCTTTTTGGCCTATAAAACAAGGGGTTGGGGTCCCATTCAAAAATATAAGAAAGTGAGTAAAGAAAATCTGCCCATTTCAGTATTCCCCCTTTGCCCCAATATTCTGCAACCACATTGTGAGTTTTGAGCCAAAATTCCTTCTTCCTCCTTTGCAAATCCTTTCCATTTCCCTAGAGAGAACTAAAGAGGAGAAGAATATGTGGAACAATTTGGTGCATGGTGAAGAGGATCCCGGGACCGATTTTGAGGAGCAGTTTCCGGTCTCATATTGTAAGTGACTTTTTGTGAGATTAATATAAAGAAGTACTTTTTCCGTCTCGCCAAATGATGTCTTAAATCTTTATGACTTGCTTACATTTTTATTATGATGTCTAACCCACTAATCCTTATATAAAATTCATGCTTGTAGTTTATTTTTTGTCTTTTGGTGAATGCAAGTTGGCCTTGGGAGGATATCTACAGTCAAGAAATAACTAAGTGCAAAGGGATCAAAACTGGACACGGAGTTCAAGGTAGGCCTACCAGATACCTAAATTTTTCTTTCTATGTATGATTGTGGGGTTATGTCATGATTCTTGTTAAAAGTAGGAGAATTTATACTGTGAGCTCTTCCTACATTTTAGAATCCTGGTGTAGTCTGTAGAGGGGTTTTCCCAGTATATCACTAAAACGTCGTTTAAAGAGGTGATTTTCTTTGGCGGGGATTTTGATGTCTTCTAGGAGAACATGGTGTCTCATTTTAAGATAGTGTTCATCTAGGTAAGAGGTGTGGATGTGTTCATTATTAATGTCAACTCCATGCTCTTTTATCCTAATTTGGAAGGAGTGACCCGTTTCACTGATGTAGCATTTCCCTAGATCACCCCAAGGATCTACGGTCTACCACAAATTCACAAAGATGATATCCCTCTTAGACCCATAGTGAATACCATAGGTTCACCAACCTATGAGATAGCGAAACACGTAGCCAAGATCCTTAGACCCTTAGTAGGCCACACTGACTCTTTCATTAAAGACTCCAATGAATTTATTAATATCATTAAAAATGAAAAGGTAAGGCCTCAAGACACAGTCATAAGCTTTGATGTAGTCTCCCTTTTCACAAAAATCCCCTTAGATGAAGCTATCTGGATTGTTAAAGAAGTCATCGATCCTGAAACAACTAGCCTAGTTGAGGTCTTCCTGCGCTCTACTTTCTTTAGTTACCAAGGAGAATTCTATGAAAAAACTAGTGGCGTAGCAATGGGGTCCCCACTGTCCCCCATTGTTTCCAACCTTTTCATGGAAACTTTTTAAAAGAAATCCCCAGAATCCTTTCCCCTAAAACCATTAAGGTGTAAAAGATATGTTGATGACACCAATGTTCTTTGGCCCCATGGGAAAGTAGAACTACAGAATTTTTTTCAACACCTAAACAACATATACGATGATATAAAATTCACAATGGAACTCGAAGAGAATGATAGCATCCCCTTTCTAGAAGTTCTTATCAAAAGGGAAAGTAATGGGGATATAATACATGTGATTTATACAAATAATACCCACACTGAGAACTATCACCATGCAAACTCCCATCACCACCCCAACCAGAAACTAGGTGTCCTAAAAACCTTAGCCACTATAGCCATAAGAATCTTCGATGAAGCACACCTAGATAAAGAAACAGATCACCTCAACGAGAATTTTAAGAACATAGGTTATAAACACAAAGACATTATGAATGCAATTAATATAGCCCTACAAAAGACTTGTGATAATCCCAACATCCCCAAAGACCAAAACCCTAATAGAGGTGTGTGCCTTCCTTACATCCAAGGAGTGACCGATAGGATTGCAAGAGTCCTCAGCAAAAAAGAGATTAAAAACTCCTTCAAACCACTTGAAACCATCAAACATTGGTGAAACTAGTCGCTCCTTCTATATTAGGATAAAAGAGCATGGAGCTGACATTAAGAATGAACGCATCCACACCTCTGCCCCAACTGAACACTCCCTTAAAACAAGGCACCATGTTCGCTTAGAAGACACCAAAATCCTCACCAAAGAAAATCACCTTTTTAAACGGCGTATTATAGAAGCTATTGAAATCCGAAAACATCCTAGTAATCTAAACAAAGATAGTGGGTTAGAACTAAGCGAAAATTGGTTCCCTTTAATCCATAGAAACAACAATAATCATTGATATTTATACAATCTGAATACTTTTAATTAATTTATTCCTCCTAATTATAAATCACACCCTAATAAAAACACTTATTAAATAAAAAAATTAAAGAATATTAAACTCATATTTATAACATTAAATATTAATAGTGACCTAATTTAAAGATAACTTAATACCTAGAACATAATTGATTAAAATTTAAAAATGTATAACCTTAAATCCTCTTAATAACATTATGGAGAACCAAAAAACTTAATAATATAAATAAATACCAATAATTAAATCCTACTATTTCATTAATACAATACCTAGAACATAGTTAATTAATATTAAGATAAGAACATTAAATTAATAATAGTTTAGAAAAAACCCTAAAACTTAAATAACCAAAATATGAAACCCTAATAAAAATTTAAAAGAATTAATCATATAATTTTACTAAGAAACTTAACCGACACCTTGGTTTTCCCCACACTTCCAGTATTTAAATACCAACTCTTCCCTTCATATGAACCTAGGCTCATTGTCCTGAAGATGGATTCTATTTTGGATCCAAAACATCGATAGTCTATTGACAAAATTGTGGTTAATCCGATCAACACTGAAATTCCCAACTATAGAAATATCATTAATCAAAGATTCAGTTGTTTAGGTAGCATTTCCCAGTAGAGGTTTGAGGGTCAGCGATGCCACAGTATGAGCACCATAAAATCCCTTGGCACAACACTGAAGAATGTCGCTCCAATTAGTCACTAGTGGTCGAGTTGAAGGCTTCTGAGTCAGAGGCCGATTCTGATTCCGAATCAAATCTCAAAGGAGGGAAGTGAATTATTGATGATGAACTCAGTGCCACTGTTACTACAACCAAAATCTATCCAAGAGAACCAAAAGAACTATAGGAAGGGGAATGCCTCTTTCACTCACAGATGTGGGTAAGGGGGCTCCGCTTCATTTCATTGTTGATAGCGGCAGTCAGAAGAACTTGATTTTAGCAGAGGTCATCAAGCGACTGGACCTGCCAATGACACTGCACCTACAACCCTACACCATTGGCTTCCTTCACCAAGGAAGATATCTTCATGTCAGCCAACAATGTCGTCTACCCTATGACATCGAGCCTTTCAAAGATGAGGTATTGTGTGATATTTATCCCCTTGAAGTTTGTGATGTTCTTTTAGGAAAACCATATTTGTGGAAGCATCATGTTGTGTATCAGTCTAGACCCACAGTGTTATTATTACTTTGGGTAGAAAATTGTACAGGATACCAAAGGTAGCACCGCTGATCAAAATCTGGACCAGGGGTCAAAATTTAGCTCAAAAATAAAATTTCTCAGAATTGCCTCAAAATGATTAGGTGTGAATCCCTCATCATCACGAACCCAACGCAACTCGTTTGGGTTCAAACGAACGTCGGATGAGAGAGATATCGCGATCTGTTCGAATTTCCAAACAGGTAAAAAAAATTGTGCTGACTGTACAGTCCATACATGCTGACGTGGCAGAGGTCGTACGATGACATGGCAGTTGGTGATGTGGTATTAAATTATTGGTAGATTTGGGCGAATCACGATGTCACATGTGGCATCATTTTGGTAAATGATGCCATGTCACATGTGGCATCATTCTGGAGTCCATGGGGATCGAACCCCAAACCTCCCCCAAGGACCAAGCGCTTTATCAATGGCCACCCAACCAACATACCACATGTCATTTCTAAATATATATATGTTTTGGATTTTATTTAAATTTAAGTTATGTTATGGTTGGGCATGGTTTGGGTTGGGGCTAAGCCCCATCCCCCTTTCACATGCAGACCACCACATGACCATATGTGTGTGCATTTAAATGGACTAAAAAAAACCCCGCGCATGTTTTAACACTTGGCGCTAAACCATTGGGTTTAGGAACCTAGCCCTCTTGTGCGGGAAAACAATGTCACATGGACCCATGTGCCCACGGGCTTGGCAGTTAGGGGTTGGGCATGCCCTAACCATCCTACAGTTTTCACAGTTATGTGGTTGCACTCGGTGCTAGGTTTTAGCATGATTTTGGAGCGTGTTCTTGGCTAGAGCACACAGAGGTGTGTTTTGGCGAACCAGAGACAGCAAGCTTGAAGGAAGAGAATGGCAGGAGGCCTATCTTCTTCATTGTTTTGGCCAAATGAGGTGCCGTAAAAGCCCAGCTAGGGGTTTTTGGACGTTCTAAATCCATTGACACTATTTTCACAGCCATTTGAAGACTTCTTTTGTAGGTTTTTAACCATTTAAGTTTCAATAAGCTCCAGGGAGCTTGAAGCCCTCATTGTTTGAGGTCTTGCTCATATGAGCATATGTTTGTTTTATGTGATTGAATAATCATTTTTGACTAATTATTATGCTTTGAACACTTTGGGATATGTTTCAGATCCATTTGAGGACTTTTACAGGTGTTTTTTCCAAAGATAAGCTCAAGGAAGCTTAAGGCCACATGTAGAAGAGGTCATGCCCGGGTGAGCCATGATCCGTTTTCATAGTTTTATTAGTCATTTTTGGGGTTTTTATGTATTCTGAACCTAATGGTACAGTCAGAATTTCTGTTGGAGTTGAGCAGCACCTTGTAAAATAATATTTTAAAAATTAATCCCAGAGAGCCAAGTCCATTGATGGAGGCTCAAGGAGATGTAGCCCGGAGAGGGGTGAACTCCTTTATCATGTTGTTCTTGTTGTGAGTGTTTGTTGGTTATTATTTGCTGCAAGTTATTTTTGTTGTTGTATTTATGAAAACAACATATTTAATCTTGCAAAAACCTCACACATAACCATTTAAAAGAACATATCCTCACACGTAAACATTTAAAAGAAGCATAAACTTGGCACATAATTTATCTTGCATATTTTAATACATGGAGCAAGGTCCTATAAAGTTTATTTTAATGAAGGTGCTTGCATAGCATAACAAGTCAGCCCACTATTTTCAGATCAGGTGGTATCACAACATAGTTTGTTTTTCTCATGTATTTGCCATTGATAGCTTGAGATTTAGCTGTTGGTATTTGTGCAAGTTTTGTGTTAAAGTTTGATATCTTGCAAGGATGGAGGAAGCTTCAAACATTGCTAGTTCTCATACGTCTTCATTATCTAAGTTCTTTGACAAAGAGATGCTGAAGGAATTACTAACCATGAGAGATGTGGTGAAAGAGATGTGGGAAGATAGAAAGGAGAGCATTTCCCTTGAAGAGCAGTTGATGGCCATGAAGGAGGAGAAATACCATCTTCTTGCAAAGTTGCATGAGATGGAGATTCAACTCCATGAGGCAAAGGAAACCCTTACCAAGTACATGCATGAACATAAGGTATGTAATGTTGGTTTATCTTCAAATTTCTTTCAAGATGAATGTTTTGGTGTTTTTGAAAATCATACAAGAGGAATAGGGTCCAAGTTATTGTTAAAAATGGGCTATGAAGGTAGAGGTTTGGGCAAGCATGCACAAGACATTGTTGAGCCTATTGTTGTTGAAGAGAGACCCAAGTATTGTGGTCTTGGATATGAACAAAGAGATGGAGCAAATTCCAAAGTTGAGGAGACAAGGGAAAAAGTTCCAAGAACAAATTTTGTTTCAAGTTCACCTCCTCAAG
>ML805696.1:93143-119849 GCA_009831015.1 Picea engelmannii
AGAATATTTGACAAATTAATCCCAGAGAGCCAAGTCCATTGATGGAGGCTCAAGGAGATGTAGCCCGGAGAGGGGTGAACTCCTTTATCATGTTGTTCTTGTTGTGAGTGTTTGATGGTTATTATTTGCTGCAAGTTATTTTTGTTGTTGTATTTATGAAAACAACATATTTAATCTTGCAAAAACCTCACACATAACCATTTAAAATAACATATCCTCACACGTAAACATTTAAAAGAAGCATAAACTTGGCACATAATTTATCTTGAATATTTTAATACATGGAGCAAGGTCCTGTAAAGTTTATTTTAATGAAGTAGAGGGTGCTTTCATAGCATAACAAGTCAGCCCACTATTTTCGGATCAACCGCCTACCGCCATTTCTTTAATCTTTGCTAAGCAATGCAATAAGGTCATTTCATAGATCGAGAAGTTCTTCTTCTTTGTGATCCATGCTCATAGTAAGTAGAAGTTCACCGCCACATCCATGGCCTCTACGTAGAGCCTCTCTTTGTAGAATCAACAAGTGTACAGGATCATGGAAGAATATAGAAACATCTTCTCCTCACCCACTGAGGTACTGACGCACTGTCAAGTCAAGCATATGATTGATCTGACCCCGAGTGCACCTCTACCTAATGGACTAGTTTATCGTCACTCATTGATGGAAAATGACAAAATTAGGCATCAGATCCAAGAGCTTCTTCAAAAGGGGCACATCATACCCATCTCCTCCCCTTGTGAAATCTTGATTGTACGATTGATGATCTTCTTGACCAACTCAAAGGGGAAAAGTCCTTTATCAATATTTACCTAAAGTATGGCTACCACCAGGTTCCCATCGAACCAATTGATGTATGGAAGACAACCTTAAAATATAAAGAAAGTCTCTTTGAATGGCTAGTCATGCTCTTTGGCTTAACAAATACACCAGCCACTTTCATGAGGTTGATGGATGATGTATTTTGACCCTTCACCAAATCCTTTGTGGTGGTGTGTTTGGATGACATCCTCATCTTCAACAGAACTTGGGAGGAGCACATGCGACATATTCAACGGGTTTTGAGCACTCTACGGCAGCACAAGCTATATGCCAATTTGGAAAAATGCTCTTTTGGCATGAACATGGTCTAATACTTGGGGTATATTGTTGATGAGCATGGGATACATTTTGATCCAACTAAGATCCAAGTCATATATGACTGGCCAACCCTGATCACACTAACTGAGCTTCGAAGCTTCTTGGGACTAGCCAACTTCTATCGAAGGTTTGTGTTGGAATTATCCCATATTGCATGGGCCCTCATCTAGATGACCAAGGGCGGTGGCAGTGAAAATTCCATGTGGGGGAAGGAACAACAATGATAATTTGATGATTTGAGTCATTTATTGTGCTTAGCTCTAGTAATCTCCTTACCTGATATGCAACAATTGTTTGAGATTGAGACTGATGCATCTGACTATGTTGTAGGCGCAGTTCTCACTCAACACAACCATCTAGTGGCATACCATAGTGAGACACTCTCAGATACTGTTCGAAAATACCCCACCTATGACAAGAAAATGTATTCCATTGTACAAGCCTGTCGTCAATAGAAACATTACATTCTGGGAAAGGAGACGATAATCCACACTAATCACAAGCCTCTGTATCTCATACAAACATAGGGGAAATTGAAAAACGACCATCTTCAAAAGTGTTCCACTACCTAAAACAATTCTATCTCAACATCAAGTATAAGACATGGATCTCAAATCATGTCATTGACTTCCTCAGTCGACTTCCTGTGGTTGCACTCACCATTATGCTCCATTCCTATGGACATAAGGCATATGAGTGGCCCCAACTTTATAAAAAATATTCGGACTTCATCACCACCTATCAACTCTTGGGTACATGCGCAACTACCACTTTTTTTCACATTCAGGACGGACTATTATTCCATATGGGACATATCTATGTTCCTACAAGTGAGCATGCAAAGCTGATATGGGAATACCACTATAGTGGGATAGCAAGACATTTTGGCGTGCAAAAAACTGTGGTCGTTCTTCAGAAACATTTTTATTGGCCAAAACTTTGACAAGATGTTGGCAAGTATATCAGATCTTGCATTGCATGTGCCATTTCCAAACCAACCATCAAGAAACAAGGCATATACACCTCTTCCTACTCCCAATAATCCTTGGGAATATGTCTCAATACATTACATGTCTAGCCTTTCATCCACCAAGCAAGGAAATGACTGTGTATTTGTGGTCGTTGATCGATTTTCGAAGATGGCCATCGTCACAGCCTGCAAGAAGAATATCACAGTGGTAGATACTACCAAGATCTTCTTTGAACGAGTGTGGGTCCATTTTTGGATACCATAGACAATCATCTCCGATCGGGACAACAGGTTCCTCAACACATTTTGGTTGATTCTATGGTCATTGTTGGACACCAAGATCACTAAATCCACTTCTTTCCACCCCCAAACAGACGACCAAAATATGGTTGTCAATTATATGATTATTCACATCCTGCACATGTACAATTCTAATCATTCACGTACATGGGATGAGAGTCACCCCTATGTTCAACACAATTACAACAGGGCTCTCCATAGCTTCATCGACCATAGCCCATTTTAGGTGGGGCTGGGATTCCAACCCTTGGGTCCTATGGATGTTGCACTACCTCTTTCCACCACATGGAAAAACTCTTCCCATGCTCAGTCTGAGACCGACAAAGCCACCAGATTCATTGAGTGGATTCATCACATCCACCAACAAGTCCATGATATTTTGCAGAAATCCAATTCTAAGTACAAGTAGTGCCATGATCAACAAAGGGTACCACACCAGTTTCAGGTTGGCAACAAAGTCTAGTTACATTTGTAGAAGGAACATCTCATGGGGCCCCGTCAGAAGCTTCGACCACTTTGCTATGGGCCTTACACTATCACCAAGGATGTGGGTAGAAATTCTTTTAAGCTCAAAACTCCACCCTTCCTTGGTCTTCACCCAGTGTTCAATGTGGACCTCCTTCAGTCATATTTTACAACATTATTTGACACCTAAGAGATCATAGAAAAACTAAAACCAACACAGCTCAACCCTGAATGCATGGAACAAGCATTCGCTGATTAGATAGTGGACACACAGGTCAAGAGCACTCGTTAGCAGAGGATCCAGATTTATCGGGTTGTCAAGGAAGGGAAACTCCTACACCAAGGAAAGTGGATCACCCGGGGCCAAATCCAAAAGAAGTTTCCTCACCTAATGGGAGAACTCAATGCAATGGAATCCATTGCTTCCTAAGGGGGGAGGATTGATCCAGGTGGATATTGGTGGCCCCCCACCTATTCCAACTAGATCCTCTTGTCCATTTTTGTTCACCATGTTCTTTTATACTTCTTTGTAATTGTGGGTTCTACACTTCTGGTGTTTACTGAAACCCTACACATCCTCCAGTTGGATATTGGTGGCCTCTCGCCTAATCCAACTAGCTTATTTTGTATGTTTGCATGTCAACACATCTTGTTGTACTTTCAGGGCCGTTTTGGGGCCCTAAACATTGTTTTTTTGGCTCACCATAGTCAAAATGTAGATGGACTCATAAATTTGACAGCAGAATGTGTAGTTCTCTGAAAGACCTTTCCAATGGGCTATCACGTTCCTAAAACGAAGGTCGTATGCAAACGTTACGACCCTGGGAAGTTGAGCTACCAACTTACCCAAAGGGTCGACATGACTTTTGGTGTTTCACCTTCTAGGGTTAGGTTTTTGGATGTATAGGGTTTTGGCATTCATGAGTAATATCAAAAAGGCCTCTAGAGTCTCATTGTAATCATTCTGCTCAGACATATGTGTGTAGCAACCACATCTCTTCTCAGAGATAGCTACCACCATTCGACCAAGTGTTTCAATTCTGTAATTTTACAGTTTCATCCTATTTCATTTATTTAATAGAAATTTTTTAGGTCATGGTTTAAAAAATGTTGCAATTTTAACCTTGGAAAAATTATTGTACCAATGAAAGCACCTCTTTTTTATTCAAAGGTGATTTTAAGGTTTTGGTTGCAACACACTAGTTCTTAAGGATATGGTTTCAAACATATCATAATTTTAAAGTAGAAAAAAAGGTGTTAATGGAAATAAAACATTCCTTTTCATTTTAAGGGATGATTTTATTAGTTTTATGTGTTTTTAAGGCCATGGTTGGATAAGGTTATACTTTTAACCTTGAAAACAATGTATGTTATTGGTAGTACCAATTTTCAACTCAGGGGTAGATTTTGAGTTTTTTAATGCAAACATATAGGTTTGTAAGGGTAGAGTTCTCATTTTGAAGTGATAATTCTCGTTATGTAAGAAAAATATGCTCATTTACTCAATGTTGAATGTGGAAAATTTGAGCAATCCATCCATACTCAATGAGAAAAATGAAAGTTGGAGCATACAAAAACCCTAACCCTAACCCTAGATAATCAATGACATGTTAAAACCTACACTACAAAGAAAGATAGGACTTCCATTCCTATTGTAATGACTCATTGTTCCAAAGTTGAATATAGAAAAAGATTGGGTGGATTTAAATTTCATAAGAAAAAAGAAAGCCTTGATCCTTCATTTTCTTACTAGTTTTCCCACCTTTGATTTCCTAGGGTACATTTCGTGTTCAATGTGTTAAAAGTATTCTTTATTTTTAATCATAAAAAATCATTGTATAATAGGGTGTAACCTCATGATATTTGCAATATCATTTAGGATTTGTTGTGATTCACTATGCAATGAGACACTACGTCTTTGTTAGTCATTGGTGTAAAGCAACCTACAAACTATTTGTGGGTCCAAGTTGGAGGCTTTGAAAAAACATTTTGAGATGTTATGCAAAGTGGAAACCATATGAGATCTAGTCTACTCCATTTATGATTAAGGAGTCATTCATATATTTAAAATTTCTCATCTCTATCGGCTCACTCAAATCACTTGAATGGGGAATTGGATTTAGTTATGGTTTCGGTAGTCGAAAGGGGGTGGAAACAAATTATATATTTTTTGGATGAGAGTGTTTGTGCAACAAGGTATGCACTATGCAGGTCAATTCAACACTAGTATGATCTATGCAGGCCAATTCAATAGTGTTGAGATACTCATTTTGAGGTGTGACACAATCACTAATACCAATAAATTGTCCTTGAAAAAACAAGGGGAAATCCTCCACACCCGTTGCAATAGTGGCATGCTTTTCCCAAAAAGGAAGACATGAACCACGAAAGAAACACAATGGAAAACACTCACAAATTAAATGCAACAATAAAGATTATATATATATATATATATATATTACAAACAAGCTTTTTATGGTAATAAGTAGTTTAAAAGTTCTATCTTTTGCTTATTTTTGGCAATGTTTTTCATTTGATTTTGCTGGAAATCCGGTGATGAATGGTTGGATATGCATATTTGAGTGGCTAAGTTTATATAATCCCAGTGCCTCAAGGTTTTTCAACACGTTGAATCCATTTATGCATTCAGAAGTGCAATTTAAACAACAACAAAAAAGCAATTTTATCCAAATTTACATCGTCAGATTCCTGCTAAAAAAACCCCGAAAGGTAGAACATTTAGCCACCTTTATAATAATAGCACAAAGTCCTGGAATACTCGAGGGTTCTATGCATTGGTAAGCGGGAAACTGATTTTAATATTGTCAAGTACATATAGGGTGGTAAATGTGATAATGTGCCTTATGGCACTGTTAAGTGTTGACTTCAGACTCTATTATGCTTCTGATGTTTTTACAGAGCCTCAAACCTCCAAGTAACACCAAGTAATTAATTTGATTTTTCATCCCTCATGCTTGAGAAAATATGCACAATGAGACTCCTCTGTAACGTCCTCCTCGTTGCGACAACCATTCTAGTAACAGGTGCAATTTTTTTTTTTTTTCTTTAAAGTGTGTGCGTGCGTGTAGAAGTAATCAACACACTTAACTGTACGACGCCACTCGACAACCAACAAGACGCAACCACGACAAGGCAAACTGAAAGCACACAACGAGCAACTGCAACAATATACAATCACAGGCATAAGGCACACAGCACAACATTAAGACATACTGGGGGTGCATAGTAAGAACACAGAGGGAAGACTCCAGGGTGTTAGGGTTACTATTTCTACACAAGAAAGTAGGGTGTTTAGTCTTATGTCTTCTCGAAATAAGATTAGACAGGCTCCTGGCCGACTGCTCAGGCAGAAACTAGTAACTCGACCTAGAACAAGATGCAAGCAAGACGAACACAACAAGACGACTCCAACATATCACCGTCACAACAAGAAACAAACGCCCCTAGACATAAGGCGTGCAACTAGCAGCTGTACACAGAAAATGACACCAGCTGTTAAGTACCGTACAGTCACGGATGGAAGAATCCAACAGTAGAGTTTACTATTTCTGCACAGGAAAGCAGGGCTTTTAGTCTTATATCTTCTCAAAAGAAGATTAGACAGGCTCCTAGCCGACTGCTCAGGCATAAACTAGTGATCTCTGTCAGGTATGTCACAAGAGCGGAAACCCTGCCTTTAAAGGGCCCGAGACTCTTGATACGGCACCAGATTCTTTACACAGAAAAGTCACACACACCGACATAACACTAAGGCTACAAGGAGGTGTCTATATTCCGCCCGTCATGACTGATCCCATACTCAGATGACTCAACCAAGTACAAAAATGAACATCACCGACTACAGAAAGCATACGTACGAAGGACTCAGACAACGACGAACCAACATTCAAGACAAGGTATTTTCCATGACTCACTTGGCATTAAACACAACCAATTACTCCATGATACTTAGTCCAAACCTCACAGATCAGGTGTTGTCAATATCAGCAAAAATTTCGATAGCATTACCAAAATAACACTGCCATTATAAAATGATTATAAAACTTAACATATTGAATACAATTTCTAAACTTAAAAATAACAATTTCCTTTTTATGAAAATAACATAAATCTCTACATTTATTTATAAAAATAACATAGAATTCTATAATTAATTCTTGTATGCATGTTATGCCACATCAATAAATTAATTAACATTCCTAAATAAACAATTAAAATTTCCCAAAAATATGCATAAGATAATTTAATCACTCAACCAAAATCTATTATTAAATTATTAAATATATATTTACCCACATGAGAAAAAATATAAGTAAGTACAATACTCCCTATATGCCACATCAATAAATTATTTAACCATTGTTAGTAATCACACAATAAAACTAGGCAGTGATAACAAACCCCCTACTTCCAATAGAATAAACAATGTCAATATGTCATAAAAGGAAAAAGCAGAACCTTTCCCAACGAAAGCATAACTAGGCAGCTGAAGTAAAATAGGTGATAACTTACGTGGACTAGAAGAAGGCTATAATAAAGGCTGAACTATTCCAATAGAAACAACATAATTCACAGTGATGATTACACATAATGTATTTAACATTGATTTCATGTATGTATGACGAGGATACATAGGTAATTTAATCTATCATTTAATTTGAATGTACTAAATCTTATTGCATTGTATTGAGTTATGCGCCATGTGGAAATTTACCAATTCCTCTACCTTTAAGATTATGCAAACACATCCATATAGTCATGTGGAATACCCTCATAAGGAACAACGAGATTATCCTTCAAGACAGACTTGATACCATTAAAATAAACAACCCTTTGACATTGACAGAATATTAAACTTAACCCCCCCCCGCGAATTAACAAGTTAAGATTAACGCAACCTACAGGGAATTACTCGAGGGTTGTAGTTATTTAGGCGTGAAGATGAAACAAAAGCTTGCAGGCTTGATAGGAAGAATCGTGAGGCTGCTAGGAATTGCCAATAAGTTCGCCAGGATAGGGTAAGGAATAAATGTCGGCAGGCAATAAATAAAATGACATAAAACATGGTGAAATCGCTGACAGAAGGATTGAAGGATTCGCTGATAGAACCGGGTAAGGAAGGAACTCGGCATGCGGTAAAGAAATGTAATAAAAATGCCAGAAGTTAATGCAAGACGCAGGGACGCGAATCCACCATTGGCAGAGAGGATGAGAGAAGGAACGCCCAGCAGTCTCAAGCAACGCAAAGGTAATGACCAGGAAAAACAGTAAATGATTGGTTTGGGAAATCGCGTGGACATCCCCAGCTCCATAAATCACCCAATGTGAAAACGAAACGCAAACGCAAAATGAGTTCTCAGCTCAATGTCGAATCACAAGTGATTGTTCCTCCATTTTCAAGAAGAGCATGGTTGGACTGAGATTTAAGCTGGAGGATTTGAATTGATTTTTGGTTTAATGAAATTTTACCTTCTCATGAAAGTCATTTAGAAAAATCCTTGTGAACTGTGTATACATATTTTTTTTAATCTGAAATGATACAGTCTATCTCCAGAAATCTCGATAATGAGCATGTTTCTGTGATATCCAGTTTTCCTTGAAACTGCAAATTCCACGTACAATACACACAATTATTTTGTTTGTTTTTTTTTTTGGTTTCGTGCTGTGATTACTCAGGGAGCCCCACTCCATAGAAAAGTGAAGATGAAATCTCCCTAAATTGTTAGATCAGTTTTGCATGGAGGTTGAAGTTATAGGGATAATTTTTCAGTTTAGCGATTGGTAAACGGATCAACTACATAAACGCAGAAGGAACCCAACTGCCACCAGTGATACAAGTATTTTGCGTAAGAAAAAAAATATTGGCAGTGCAAATAGGCATGGGGAAAAATATATTGGCCGCGCCACACAAAATTATTTCAGAAACTAATTCAGACCATTATATTCAGTAAAATTCATTCATAAACAATTTCATCATCTCACTAATAACTGAGGTAAATATCCTTATTAACAGAGGCAAATCGCATGCATTCTAGTCTACTGAATTACAAGTCATACCGTTGCCTTAATTCCCACCTCGATGACGTTCGTGCCTCAGTGGATGCCCCGCGCTCCTTGCCGCTCCTGCTTGCCGACCGTAGCGACCTCACCGGTACCTCCCAGCCAATCGCTAGGGGTACTCTGCTTCCCCCTTAGCCCCCCGAGCCATAAAGGGGCCACACAAGATCCAGAGATAAGACTAGCTTCTCAGCTCGCCTCCAAGGCTGAGCTACCACTCAAAAAGTGCTGAGAAATTCCCAACTCCTCACAAGCAAACAGTCAAGCCAAAATTCGGCAACGTAACGTTATGCTAACCGTTCATCCCTTCTTCCTTCTTTTCTCCTTCTTTTATAGAAATTTGAGACCCACCTACTTTCCTAAATCATTATTAATTAAATTTTTATGACAAACCTCTGAAAATTCACTGTCATCCAAGTGTCACTAATCCCCATGGTTCTCCAAAAATTCATTTCTTTTTAATAATTAAAAGACTCAATTCCCTCACTCCCCCTAAAGTCGCTCCTAAAATTATTCCTAGGGCTCCTAGATCCCCTCTCATGCTTTTAATAACTTTCCTAAAATGAAGTTTCTGATTTTTAGTAACTCCTTAAAGGCCGATTCCCTTTCGCTTTTTACCCTATGTCTCCTACTTTCCATTATTAAGTTTCCTTTATTACAAGTTTCCTCATTTCTATTTTTTATTTCTCTCTTTTTATTATTATTTTTTTTGTTAAACCCAAAATGATAAATGCGCTTAATAGTCTTTTCAATATATTTTTAAAATCCTAAATTTTTATACTCCCGCTCTTTAATAATTTTAATTCTTCTTTAAAATTTAAAAACCCTGGGTTTCAATTAATTCATCCCCCTCATTACCTTACCCCCCCTTAGTTTAAGAAGACTTTAACTAACACATAGGAGGGTTTTAGTTTACGCCCTTATGTTTATTTTTGTAGGATCTTTTCTTAGGGCTTATCAGAATTTTATCTTTGAGATATTTTAAATTTAGGTTTAGATTGAACTAGGCGACAATTCATTAGGGGAGTCGTTTTAAGAATTTTATCAGGCGTTAAGGTCTTAGGGTCATCTAGGTTGTCTCATCATCCTCATTAATGCGACGTGCCCTTCAAGATGCACTACGTGCTCCAACGGTGCCACTCGCCTCGTTTGCTTCTGTTGTGCGACATGCCCTTCAGGATGCACCACGTGCTCCAAGGGTGCCACTCGCCAACGTGTGTTTCTTTTGCGCGACGTGCCCTTCAAGATGCACCACGTGCTCCAAGGGTGCCACTCGCTGACTTGACTGTTTGGTAGACATCTATAACCCCTGGAGTCAACACTCTGCCAGGTGAACTTGTGGGAGACTAAGGGCTCTAAGGAATAAGGCCCCCGCCTTATTGCGCGCCCTTTAGAATCATCATGAGCGACTGTCGCAGTCTGCCCTCACAGCATCGTGGATCCTCTCGAACTAGGTAATCGTTAACCTACAGTTCGAGCCACGACGGGAGTGCTAGTAGGCTGTGGCAGGGCTGCTGTCCACACCTCTCCCTCAACCTCTATGGAAATCATGTGTGGCCCCTTTACTCCATATGTGAGTCTTGGTCGGCAAGCTATCGTCAGCCTGCATCATCAACCATCATGTCAGCTCATGTCAACAACATATCATAAAATCAATAGCATATCATCAAAACAAAACAATATCACCGTAAATGAAACAACCCAAATAGCCCACTCCCTAACTCAATCCGGAGTCCAAGGGAGTTCCACCAATGCATCTGCATCCTCAAGGTCCGAAACCCTGCACACTCAATGAAACTGAGTCAGCAACACCTGTCTACATCAAAGTAGTAAAAACATCCTGTCATCTAACTTAATGCATCATAATGAAGGAAAAAGTTGTATCATCATAAAAATCCAGATCACTTGCGAGCAAGTGTCCTCAAAGAATAAGTTTGGTAAGTGTGCCAGAGCGGGATGTTACATCCTCCAAGGGTCAATGCACAACGAAATGTTGCAACCTTAAATTTCTTTTGAAATGAAGGCCATGTCACACTCTTTCTTTATTTGGCAATGATCACACTAAACAACAAACATAAATTCCATGGGAACTCCGCATGGACCGATTATACACATGTGCCAATAATGATATTTCAATGCATCCCACACAGACTTAAGGTGCACATGCATTGGTAGATATGGTGCCTAAATGAATTTTTTTCACCCATGACGTTAGTCATATCAAAACCTATAAACCCATAAGGCAGTACGATATTCATCCAAATTGATCCGCCTGTACAGTGTTCACTTTCATTGTAGAAGAAGTAGCGGAGTAGGAGTAAGGACACTAATCAATATGGTGGGAAAACAAAACACAGAAGAAAACCAATCAAAGAAGAAGATCCCATTGATAACACCTTATCAGTTGGGTTCCTTCAGCTTGTCTCATAGGTACCAATCATCAATCTTCTACTCTCCCTTTTCTGATTTCATCTTGTACTCCTTTTGACAACATAGTTTGCATTTGCTAATACTAGAAAGGGCTATGGTAGGGTGGTTTTGGCATCGTTAACCAGAGATAGATCCTACAAATGCATACCCTAACCGCACACTATCCTATATTATTCCTGAGGTCTTCTCATTGTAGAATCTACTGGCATCTCTAACTCTGCCCAAGGGTAGGGTAACATTTTATATGTCAGATACACATAATAAGACAAGTGCTTGTTATGATCCTTATTTAATTAGAACCCCAAATGATGGCGACCATGATGAGACTTAGAAATAATGGAGAATTATTTGTGGTGATTAGTTGAGGTTGGCCCCAACTGTTTCCAACCGTATGTCATCATGTACTTATATCTCGTAATTCTCATTGATTAATTGACCAAATCTTGGCTTTGCTTCCCTGACCTCCATGTTTTTGGAGTCGATTTACATTCTCATTTCTTAAGTTGGTATCAGAGCCAAGAAGGAGAGATCACTACCTCTATTTGAAGTTTGTTGTTGGAGAGTGTGTCTAGAGTGTAGTGTGGAGGATCCCGCGTAGACAAGGCTTGAAGGAGGATCACTACTGGAGCGCTGAGATATTTGTTGGAGGGTTCTGTTGGGCCCCAACAACTCCCCCTATATTTTTACAAAATTTAAAGGGGCCCCATTAGAATCTTGATCATTGTAATGAGCTACAGAATCAACCTTTTCAAATAGTTTCATACCTTGGCTTGCTTTGATAAAAACTTAAGACATTCACTATAGTATGAGACATTCATCACAAGAATATATGTCAAAATTTAGAAACGAGCATAGAAATCTCAATTTAAACAAAAACGTTAATTTTTATCAATTGTTTAATTTTGTTTAAATTATGATTATGTGTTCATTCTTTTGCTCATTAGCAAGTTTGACAATTTTGAATAATGGGTACAATACTTCATCAAATAATATCTTAGTTGGTTTCTCATTTTCACAAAATCATTTGGTGGGATTAATTAATTAAATTATTTTTTCATTCTGCATCTCATTTCAAAATAAAAATAATTATCTATCATTTGTTTGATTTTGTGAAAACCCAAAATTAATATTTTTCTCATCTCCATCAACTTGAAGCTTCTATAATTTTAAGATCATATTTGAACGGAAAATATAAACAATGTTTGTTTATAACTTATAGTTAGTTTAAATTCATTTTAATTTTATTGTTCTAGTTTTATTCACAATTTTTAGGTTATTAATTTAGGTTTATTTTTGTTTCACAGGTTTCTATTATCAGTTATTTGGTACGGATCTGATCATGGCTTGATTTTATTATCTAAATACGTTCAATATGATTGATCCAAAAATAATATTGGATTGCTGCAAATAAATTTATGAGCAACAACAGATAAAATTTGGAAATGTGTCAAGAACAGACAGATGATTTTTGCAGTATTGATTGCAGCCAAACAGTGAGGAATCTGAAGAAACAGTTGAAAAAACATCTCCAAAATGGACCCATTTGTCTTACACGCGGGAATTTTCCCAAACAAATGCATGATTTGAGAGATATTTGTGTCTATTTACGAGACAAATTTTAGGTGGCAGAAATTATTAGTGACGCCTAGAATGTTCATTCATTGTATAAATATATGAGAAAGTTCAGAGCTAGAGGGATCCAAGAAATTGAGAGGAAGATTTTTATCCTTTGTCTTTTGTATATTATTTCTTTTGTAATTTTTTTTTCTTTTTCAAATGGAGTAACAGATGGTTGGGATCTTTGGGAGAATGGACAAGTATTTTCAAAGAAGAATATGGAATTCCAGGTTGCTTAGTGGCTTTTGTCCTGTGAGTAAAATGATTTTATTTTCATTATAATATCTTCATATTCTTTGAATAATTGATTATTCATTGATTTAAATTAGCTTTAGTTTGTTTTATCAATACATGGTTAATTGCTATCATTTATATATTATTTTTTTCAATCTTTAAGAGTCTATTATCCCAAAAGTTCTTCCTCGACCATATGATAAACATATTTTGTTGAAACTATATGAGAAAATAGTTTACTCTTTGGCTTTTGTGCTTTTGTAGATTGTGCAATGTTAATATTGTTTCTCATATAATTTCTGAATATGAAACTTTATTTGTATTGAACTAACTTTAGACTGCATATAATTTTTCATGTTATGTTTTCATTTATATGGTTCATTATATTTTGGTTTAGTTTATATCTGTGACTAATCATCTATTCAAGTATTTTGAGTTTACATATGATGCTAGATAGCTTGTCACACTATTCCTAAGAATTGAAATTTCTTTCATTTTTAATTATTGGACATTTCAAAGTCACAAGATATATAATTATTTGTCTTTTTGTCATTATAAACTCGCTCCAGAATATGAAACACTTCCTTGAATATATTCAGGAAGTATTATGCTTGCTTTTGTCATAGGTTTACACTTGACACAGGTTAAGAGGAGCTCATACAAATAGAGAGAGATGAATTTAGCTTAGTATTGTTGATCAATGAGAGGTTAGTAGGTGCATTTCTTTCTTTTATTCAGATTTGTTTAAATATGAATGAGACAATGATTGTATTAATTAGCTTTGACTATTTTTGTGTCATTGTTTCAATTGTATTTTCTTAGTATTTATTAGTTTAAAATATTTAAACATTTAAAAAAAAAAAGATTTATGTTCCTACTTTATCTTATTTTGAAACATTATTATGAACATTCATTTTCGCAAGATTTCAAGTAAACCTTGTAAACGGTCTATAGATTTCTTATAATCATTTGTATATTCACGTTTCTTTTTAATAAACACTAGTAAGTAATATATCATTTGTTAGAATCATAGCTTTAGATTAGTTTATTTCTTTTACTGTTTTTAGGACTTTAGTTGGCCAATGGAACCATTAAACCCATCGGTTCATTTCATTACAAATGGCTTGGTTTATTTAGACAACCCTAGTCCTGATTTGACCTTCCAGTTGACGGTGTGTCACTTATGCTCGTCAACAAATGGTGCTAGAAGGAGGGCCGAGGTAAACTTAATGATTAAATGTTTTACCCCTCAGCCTTTCATAATTCCAGATTTGTAAATTCTTCTTTTGTGTCATCTTGAAATGCACTAGAAGGCAGACCAAACTGACAAGCTGGCCTTGTGGGAGTCTTTATTTTGAATTTTGTTAATTCCCCATGGCTCCCCAAATCACTATTTTGGAACATGCTTTCCACTTCTCATTACCCGATATTCCCAACGAGACAGTATCTCACTTGTCAAAACTCACCTTTGATGGTGGGGGGAGTGTGTCTACAAAACACCATCTTAACAAGTTTTGGTGTGAATGCATCTAGCATGATATTTCTAATTTAAAGGTTTTATGCATATTGTTTGCTTTTACTTTCAGGGGTCAGATTAAACATTGGCTTGAGTCTTTTCCAACATATCACATTATTGATTGGTTTCAGTTTGTAGATGAATTTTTAGATTCTTTTGAAAACTATGATTACAATCAATTATGTGAAGAATTTCAGACTTTACTAATCAATGACAATTCATCTCCAGAAGGCTTTTCAACAAGAATCCATCATGTTATCTGTAAATTTAATCTTGATGACATGTCATTTATACTAAATATCCTCTATGATGCTTCTATCCCTTTCATATTCAATCCCGAATGATGAATTGGTTACAAATCCTATCACGCAATTGCGAGAAGATTTTTGTTCGTAGGATGAGAGGAATCCATTCAAAAATTTTGAACAAGCAAGGGAGGTAGAACCTATTGAAAATGTTCTTACTGAAAATCAAATTGGGTTTTCCTTGAATCATTGTATACTCAGCCCTCAACCATCGTGGAAGAAGATTTGATGTTGGGTCAAGGTGAATGTCCATATTCTTCTAACTTTTTCTCTAATCAGTACTTAAAATCAGTTATTGAAGAACACTTAGGTGATGAAAATGAACTTAAGCATTCTAACATTCCAATGAAATGAATTAGAGATGTAGATATGCAATTGGAAGAAGAAACCTTAAACCTTCATCCACAGAAAATATTAGATGTTTGTCATGAAAGTTTTGAATTATCTATCATACAAGAGACAAATTCAAATGATCATATTATGTTGAAGAATTTATCACCAAAACAGAGTGAAATTTTTAAGGAAAGTGAAGAAGAATGTCTTGAGAATACCATTCCTAAATATCATAGCTCAAGAGATTATTTTCATGATTCCTTTTACTCTTTATATCCTGATCTCTTATTAGATTCTGGTGGGCATGATACTTTACCCACGGTATCTTACTCTTTTTCGTCACAATCAGATCTTTTCGATATGCCAGGATTTGGTGAAATTAATTCCAAACATAACATTTATGAAGTTGGATTTGATGCTCTTTCACTTTGACCACTCGCATGGAAAAAAGACATGTTGCAAGATGATTTTACACGATTTATTTTTGAAAAAGACAATGCACTCATTCTTATGGAGATTGAATATTCTACATTGCATATTTTTTCTTTGATTAGTTTGAATTTTAATGTTTATGCTTCAAATTTTGAAACGATCAATCTCATCAAAGGAAGTGTTCAAACCAATAATCTAACTGATGTCATGAATCCTCTTATGGTGTGTTCCCCATTGATATATCTGTTTCATCGAAGTCATAGTTTGCATACTAATTTTTATGATAGGATATTAGAATAGATTAAAGATTTGTACCTAAAAAATCTTCATAATAAAGATAAAGTTGTGCTTGCTTTGTTTCTACCTAAATATCTAGGAAGTAAGCATGACATGATTTTTTTAGATCCTCCATGTGAAGAAATTGATGAACACTTGGAGAATTGTCAAGAGGATGGGGCATTTTGTCCTTGGTTGATGGTTATGTTAGGTCCCCATAATATTGACAAGTTTTTCAAACTTACTTACACTCTTCCATGCCATTATGATCCATATCATGACAAGATTGTAGAATGGTTGGAGGATTCATACATCAAGAAGTTTCAAAGGAATGGTAAGGTCGTTCATGTTTTGTTTTTAAATGAATATATAGGAGGTAACCATGACATATTTCTTTTGTATCTACAAATACTACATTCCTTTATTCTGATTTTTGACTTTCTATGCCTTGCAGGATTGAAGATTCTCTTGTGGTTGCACTGGAAATATGATTTTACTTAGTGTTTTGATATATTTAGTAGTTTAGAGTAGGTTTAGGAGTAGATTTCCTTTAGTTTTATTACTCATTGTTTCTCTTTGTAATAATGCAGTTATGAACACAAGTGGGTACACCAAGAGAACCATAATATGAATGTTGTCAGGGAATTCCACTTTAAAACTTCTTCTCTCTGCTTTTCGTTGAACATTTATTTTCAAAAACGCAGTAGCATCATGAAAACTTTAAATGGAAAGTAAAGAGATAAGTAAATTTGAGTTGTCAATTCAACCTTGACCCAAGGTTCCACGAGTAGGACTGCACTCGTCTTAATAAGGATTTTTCTATTTTCTTTTAGTCTCTTTTATTTTTAATAATAATGCTTGGTCAAAGTAACATCTCATGCATCACTATATTAAGAAAAGAACTTGCTCGCACATGATATTTTATATGATTTAGTTCTTCCTTTATTTTATAGTGAGATGCTAGTGGATCCAAAAGCTCAATTTTATCTTTGACCAAAATCGTTTCCTGAAAAGTTTTCTTTTGTTGTTTTGATTTTGTGTACTTCTGATTTTGAATCCCATTAATAAAATTTGATTTGGTTTGTTTTGTGTTTTCTATTTTCTTTGATTGTTTTGAATGAGTTTTCTTCTTGTATGTCCTTTTGAATCAATATATTTCTGATCAAAGAGTGATTTTCGAAGGAAGCATTCATTTTAAGACGTATGTTTTTCAAGCAATTTGAAATAATTCAAAAAGGTCTCGATATTAAGATATAGCTCAGACAATTGATTTTTAAGTCAATTGTCACTTTCGTTTTGTCCTCAAATTTTCTTTTCCAGAGTATTACACTATCTTTGAGAATTATGATGATCTTTAAACTTTTTACACCATCCATATTATTAAGGAATCACTTTTAAGTGTTTCCCCATTCTCTAGATGATTTCTTAAATGAAATCTAAAATCTCTAAACCATGCTAAAAAGATTTTAGTTTTGAAAGAAAATAAATAAACTATTCACATGTAATGCAATTAACCTCCAGTGTCACCCCACTCTCTTTGTCATCAATAAATCTGTAATTGTATTATTATTTAAAAGTGGCATAAGAGGCTTGGAAGAACTTAAGTGTCAGAAGTTTGTGTAAACCTATCGGGGTACTGAACAGGCTCGCTGGCAGCGGGTCAATGCACACATGATACCAAGACAACTTCATTGGGGTACTGAAAAGGCCAGATGTCAACGAAGCAATGTCGGGTCGATAGGTAGTAGGCATATGATTTTAAATTAACTTTTATGGAAGTATACATCATCTGGATACAACTATTGGATGGGATTAAATCATTTGAGTGGGTTAAATGACATCCCTGTCGAGGCTATGGATGTCTACTGGTAGCAGTGGCTCTGTTAATGGTATTGAAGTTCGTTTATAAACATTGTGATTCTTTGATTAAGACATTATTCAAGGTTATAATCCCCTTCAAATCAAATTCTATTGTCTGGTTATAACATTGAGCTTATCCTAATACTATATGGTCTCAGAGTGAAATTATTTCAGGGAGCTTAAATCATTTTTCAAGTCTTATTATTTTCTTCTTGAGATGAAATCTTACTAGATCAGAGATAAATGATTCACCCAGTAAGTCGCCATTTGATGGGCCCCAACAACCCCTCTTACATTTTTACAAAATTTAAAGGCCCCCCATTAGAATCTTGATAATTATAATGAGCTACAGAATCAACCTTTTCAAATAGTTTCATACCTTGGCTTGCTTTGAGACAAACTTAAGACATTCACTATAGTATGAGGCATTCATTACAAGAGTATATGTCAAAATTTAGAAACGAGCATAGAAACCTCAATTTAAACAAAAAAGTTAATTTTTATCAACTGTTTAATTTCGTTTAAATTATGATTATGTGTTCATTATTTTGCTCATTAGCAAGCTTGACTATTTTGAATAATGGGTTCAATACTTCATCAAATAATATCTTGGTTGGTTTCTCATTTTCACAAAATCATTTGGTGGGATTAATTAATTAAATTCTTTTTTTCATTTTGCATCTCATTTCAAAATAATAATAATAATAAAAAAAAGAATTATGTATCATCTGTTTGATTTTGTGAAAACCCAAAATTAATATCTTTTTCCTCTCCATCAACTTAAAGCTTCTAGAATTTTAAGATCATATTTGAATGGAAAATATAAACAATGTTTGTTTATAACTTATAGTTAGTTTAAATTCATTTTAATTTTATTGTTCTAGATTTTGTTTTATTCACAATTTTTAGGTTATTAGTTTAGGTTTCTTTTTGTTTCACAGGTTTCTATTATTAGTTATTTGATATGGATCTGATCATGGCTTGATTTTATTATCTAAATACATTCAAGATGATTAATCCAAAAATAATATTGGATTGTTGCAAATAAATTTATGAGAAACAACAGATAAAATTTGGAAATGCGTCAAGAACAAACATATGATTTTTGTAGGACTAATTGCAGCCAAACAATGAGGAATATGAAGAAACGGTTGAAAAAACATCTTCAAAATGGACCCATTTAGCTTACACGCGGGAATTTTCCGAATCAAATGCACAATTTGAGAGATATTTGTGTCTATTTACGAGGCAAATTTCAGGTGGTGGAAATTATTAGTGATGCCCAGACTGTTCATTCATTGTATAAATATATGAGAAAGTTCAGAGCCAGAGGGATCCAAGAAATTGAGAGGAGGATTTTTATCCTTTCTCTTTTGCATATTATTTCTTTTGTAAACTTTTTTTCTTTTCAAATGGAGTAACAGATGGTTGTAATCTTTGGGAGAATGGACAAGTATTTTCAAAGAAGAATATGGAATTCCAGGTTGCTTAATGGCTTTTTTCCTGTGAGTAAAATGGTTTTATTTTCATTATAATATCTTCATATTCTTTGAATAATTGATTATGCATTGATTTAAATTAGCTTTAGTCCGTTTTATCAATACATGGTTAGTTTCTATCATTTATATATTAATTTTTTCAATCTTTAAGAGTATATTATCCCAAAAGTTCTTTCTCGACCATATGATGAACATATTTTGTTGAAACTATATGAGAAAACAATTGACTCTTTGGATTTTGTGCTTTTGTAGATTGTGCAATGTTAATATTGTTTCTCATATAATTTCTGAATATGAAACTTTATTTGTATTGAACTAGCTTTAGACTGCATATAATTTTTCATGTTATGTTTTCATTTATATGGTTCATTATCTTTTGGTTTAGTTTATATCTGTGACTGATCATCTATTCAAGTATTTTGATTTTACATCTGATGCTAGATAGTTTGTAACACCATTCTTGAGAATTGGAATTTCTTTTATTTTCAGTTATTGGACACTTCAAGGTCACAAGATATATAATTATTTGTCTTTCTGTCATTATAAACTCGCTCCAGAATATGAAACACTTCCTTGAATTTCTTCAGGAAGTATTATGCTTGATTTTGTCATAGGTTTTCACTTGACACGGGTTAAGAGGAGCTCATACAAATACAGAGAGATGAATTTATTTTAGTATTGCTGATCACTAAGAAGTTAGTAGGTACATTGCTTTATTTTATTCAGATTTGTTTATATATGAATGAGATGATGATTTCATTAATTAGCTTTGATTGTGTCTGTGTCATTGTTTCAATTGTATTTTCTTATTATTTATTAGTTTAAAATATTTAAACATTAAAAAAACAAAAATATTTATGTTATTACTTTATCTTATTTTGAAACATTATTATCAACATTCCTTTTCGCAAGATTTCAAGTAAACCTTGTAAACTGTATATAGATTTCTTATAATCATTTGTATATTCACATTTCTTTTTAAAAAACACTAGTAAGTAATATATCATTTGTTAGAATCATAGATTTAGATTAGTTCATTTTTTTTACTATTTTTAGGACTTTAGTTGGGAAACAGAGCCATTAAACCCATTACATCATTTCATTACAAATGGCCTGGGTTATTTAGACAACCCCGGTCTGGATTTGACCTTCCATTTGATGGTGTGTCACTTACACCCATCAAAAGGTTCAAAAATTGTTGTTTGTTGAAGGAGAGTCACTAGTGAAGGAGTGTCCCTCTAGCATCTAGCCCAGTCTCCAATAGAGATCACTTTAACTGTTGCACACTTCCAATCCTTCCAACTCCGTCTGAGAGTGTGTGAGACATCACCTGCTGACATCAACCAAATCATTGCCTATATTAGAGAGGCAAATCACTGAAGTGAGATCACAGAAGAGGAAGAGAGGCGGATAGTAGAGGCTGATTTCTCCATTAGTGGTTGTTGTTGGATATTCACTGCTGGAGTCGTTGTTTGAAGAATCAATGTGTTTGTGTTTATCATTGAGCGCTGAGAAAGCAATCTATTAGATCTGATATAACATTGAGCATTGAGAAGGTGGATCACTTGGTACATGTTTGAGAAGATAAATACCTGTCTAGATGCTCAATAGTCTATCTCTGGTAGCATAGAGGAGAGGCATATCATTGGTTGCACAGAAGAAGAGTTATTAGGGTTTCATGTTGGAGGTATCCTGTGATGGAGGTATTTGTCTGTCTGCAAAGAGGAAGAGCATTGAGTTGTTGTGTGAGAGTTTGGAAAAGAAGGTCCACACACAGGATGAGTAGTAACTCTATAAGTCACTTTAGTTGTAGCATCATTGATCAGGTGGCAAGTGGAATCAAAGAGAAGGCAAGAGGGTCCATGCACCTGGAGGGTACAAGAGTAATGTAAGAGTGGGTTGTTATTTTTCTGGTGTAAGAGGGAATGTGCGATATTTATGGTGGCCAGGGCAAGTATAGAATGCTCAAAAATTGTCAAATCGGGCCAGTGTAGAGTTGATTTTTGAGTTAAGAGATGAGGCGTGTTGGATTCCATAGCCACCTGCATTGGAGTGTTGTGGATGCACGCTGCGAGAGGCCGTAGAAAAAAATATTTTCCTTGGAGAGGAGATTCCATATTCTCAGGTGTGAAAGGGTTGCAAGAGAGCCATTGTTTTCCTTTCAGAGTGGAAGTGCTTGGATTAGAGCAATGTCAAGATCTATAGTTGCTATCAAGGAGGAGAAAACCACTGCGTGAGAAAACTGAAGGAAACCATTTGGAGGAGATCTGATCATTGTTGTTGGAGATCAGTTTGTCAGAGTGTGCACCTGTGTGGAGGATATCGCTTCATCACTCAATAGAGAGGGTGCACCTACCTAGATTGTGCACCTGCCTGAGCACCAGGGATCGTCCAGATCGTAATTGAAGGTTGTGAAGTATTAAATTTGTAATTGTCTAAATTATCTGAATTTGTAGCTAATCTGATCTGTAAAACTTATTGGCATAGAAGTATCAGATATGGATAACATTATTTTGTTTTGGATGTAAGAATTGTAGTGAACGAGTGCGGGATAAAATACCATATTGAGCATAATTTTTAAGTGTTGGCATATGTAAAAGTTTCTCTATGTGTTGCATCAATTCTCCTTTGTGTAGGGCCCAAAAATCTTGGGTTTGTGAACTGTGACCGCCAGAATATCAAAATGTTGTATGGTAATACGTGATGTGGTGCATTTAAATACACCCATAACTTGGGATACATAGTGCGAGGGGGAGACATATCGAGAGAAGGGGAAGCAAGAAATTTGCATAGAAATCCTTGAATAGGCACACAATCTGCAACATACACATTATGTATCTCCTGCCTCAAGAACTTAAATAATCAGGTTTGGACGATATTTATTTTCTTATCTGAGGTGAATAATCTCTTGAAGAATTGTTGGGATTGCCACCTAGCTTGTTTACTTTAGAGGGGTTTTGAGAAAATGGCCATGTTGTTGATGGATTTAAGAAATCACCCTCGGGAGCAATGGTAGGTTACGGAATTGAAAGATGAACTCCAGAGGCGAAAAATAACAACAAATAAAGGTGTGAAGGATGATTTGGTTAAAATGCTCGAAGAAGCCATCCGCAATGACAGTGAAAATGCCAATTCTAGTAGTAGTCAACAGACGGATTCTAGTATGAATGACAACAACGATGGTGGTTCTGTTCATGCTGAAAACCCCAAAAACAATGAAGTGGAGTTAGTTATGTTTCATGAAAACCATAGCCCCAATAGAAAAGATGATGACGATGAAAAATTTCAAAACCTGAATGATGGAGTTGTGAAAGGAGCAATAAATGATTCCAATGAAGACCATGAAGACTTTGATGAAATATATAAAATATTGATGCCAAATTCGTCATTCTTCTCAGGTATAAATTATGAACCTTGGGAAATTGAAATGAAAAAATTACTATGGTTAGTAGATTTATTGCATTATGATCATGAAGGTCATGTCAGGTTCTATGATAAGAGAAGAGGTGAAATATCATTACAACTTATTATGTCAGCATTGGATGAAAACATCTTGTCTAGTATTTTGCATGAGTTTGGTAAAATGAGTAGTCCAAAAATATTTTGGAATATTCTTGAAATGAAGTACAGTATGAAGTGGAGGGGGAATGTTGAAGCTGATGAAGGCATTATTGTTGAAAATGATGATAGTTTTGAAAGGTTTGTAACTTAAATAGCCACTTAAAATGGTAGAATTGAAATTGCAATGATTAATGAAGAAACTGTGTCTGATAGTAAAGTCGCGTGGCATAGTAAGGATATTACCTATGATGTAGTATTTAGTGATTTGGTGAATTCAACTAAGATTGATGATGGAGATGAATGTGTCACTATTGATGAACCCCTGTGTGAATATTTGGTAAATTTAGTTAAATATGATGATGAAAAATTTTCAAGTGAATGCATGTTCCAAATGCTACAGGAGAAGAAACTCATAGATGAATTATGAAGTGGAAAAGTAATCCTGACTGTAGAACAAGGGGATGAAACTACAACCAGGAATATTGTAGCAAAAGAAGCAACAAAAGACAAATAAGAGAACTCAAATGAAGTGTCAATAAAGTTTGAAGAAGAATTAATGTTTCTTGAAGAAAGGCTTGAAACACCATGTTTTGATGGAACCTGCACAAAAGTTGTAGTAGCAACAGATGATAGAAATGAAGAATCAATAAATGATGAAGACGACATAGAATGGGAAGCAACAGTTGATACATATGAAGCATTTCATGGAATTAAGATGCATTAGAGTCCGAAAGAAATTATATTTTACTATGAGTTAATGTTGCAACATTGTTGTTGGGAAAAAACACCCTACGAACTAGCAAATAGAGTTTAGACTTTGCATGCAGATTTGACTGAATAGAAATTACTTTCTACCTACATCCCTAGATTTAAATCCCCTTTTCTCAGTAAATGCATGGAAAGATCCACCTACCTTGTTACCCGTGTTTGATGTCGATCCTCCATTGTGCTTGATTACTTGTTCTCAATGCTCCTTCCAAAGATGACCTGCACTCAAGACAAACAACAACTATGTATGCATGCTACTTCTATACTAACGGGTTAGAAATCAAACATAAACTAATCAAACCATATAAATTTCATGAATTGGGACAGGAAAAGCATTCTCTTTATTACTTAAAATGAGTCAACTTACAAAAGTTGAGACCAACCACTTCTCCTTGAACCTGATCCTGGGCTCCTCTTCTTCTGTCCTTCAACTGCTTTGCTTTAAATCTCCTTTGGAATTAGGAAAGGATAAAGGTTTGGGACAATGGAATATGTAAATGGGCAGAGTTTCTTTTCTATATTGTTTCCTCCTCCAAATGGTACCCCTACCCCTTCTTTTATAGTCTAGAAGGAGTTAGGTTTTCGGACGAACCCTCGGCCATGCATGGCCGAGAGTTTCAGTTAACTCACCCATACCTTTTGTTCCGTCGGAAACTTTCCTTTTTTCATTCTTTTGTAGGTACACACAGGCTGTTGTGAGTCAGCCAGTGTGTACACGCGTGCAGTAATAGGTTAGGGCACATGGGCCTTTACACAAGAGGATTTTCAAAGAGTTGTTTAGCAGAGTTTTGGCAAAGAAGGGATATGAGTTGGCCTGATGCCAGGTAAGCATGTGTGGTGCAATTTAGGGTTATAAAAGATGCCCCCTAATGTGTGAGGTCAGAAGAGCATATGATGGCCAAAATACATTACCAATCTTTACTGATGTGCTGAACGATTGAGCCCAAGGATCAGGAACCAGGAGGTGTCGTCTGCAAAATAAAAAAAGTCTCACCGAGGCGGGCATACCCACGCTCGGGATAAAATAGAACCATGGCTACCAATCAAATACATTGTAGATCCATGTCAAATAACTATAAAGAGTAGCCATGAACAATAAACAGTAGAGCTACATCTCGAAATCAGAAAGATATACATATAGAGTATCCATCTTCCAGAAGTGGATCCAGCCTGATGGTTGGACTTCATAGCTCGAGAAACAAATTCAAAATCTTCCAAAACTTGAGTAGGAGTGTAATATGAGTGTACGACTGCACTACCCAGAGGTATTCGATGGCTCGTCGATCATGGACTTGATAATCATTATGGTCGAACTGAAGGCTTCAGTGATTTCGAATAAGGACTTGATTGGATGTTCAGGATGGTCGAGTATGTGGACAAGAGACATTTTGCAGAGGGGCTGACTCAGGCTTAGTGAAAAAATTCCCTTGGACAATAGCATGATAAGTGATGAGACTCGGGCAGCATATATGTTAATCATAAGTCTATGAAGCAGGAGGCAACGCAAACTCTCCATATGTTTGGAATAATAACCAAACGATGGAGGACACAACTCTATATAGCGAGAAAAGATTCCTAAGGTTGTACTACATCCCATAGTCTGATGATCAAATGGACATATGTGTTTTATCCAAGGGTGACTCATTATGCTGCCAATAAAGAAAATACTTCTCCCATCCTCTTTTTGGGGTATATTTGATTTTTTTTCTCTTTTTGATAATTTTGGAAAAAGAATAAAGGAATATTACGTTACAATGGAGGAACGAGTATTGCAAACATACGAGATCAAGGAAAAAGGACAAGAATGATGTTCTGGAAAATGATACTCGAGAAAAATCCTCCGGTGGGCAAAAGTGTTAATACGCAGAAGAAAACTGTCACAAGGCTATTGGATAAGGTATGCAAATGCGATTGATAAAACACACAATGGTAACGTCCTTCGATGTAAGTTTAATGATCCTAAAGAAGGTAAGCTCGGTGGTTTTTCATATTTACAGAATCTGAACAAACATAAAAGGAGACTCCATTGGGGTACCTTTTTCGAAGATAGTCTAGTCGGTTCGAAAAAGGGATAAACTAGCACTGATTAGACGTCGATTCAAAACCATTTTAACGAGTGTGACAAGGACAAGATCACTCGGCTATTTTTTCACTTTTAAGGAGTCTGAAAAAAACTTAACTATGGACTCCGTCAGGAATATTCTTTTGGACCAATTTAACGAGTGTGAAAGAATAAGGTCACTCGACGATCTTTTCAATTTTAGGGAGTCTGAAAACAGCTTAACTATGGATGTTGTGGGGGTTTCTTTTTCATAAGTTTAGTCCCTCAGGCCTGAAAAAGGGATAAAATTATACCTGAGAGTACTCTTCTAAAGAATGGAAATTCGATAGAGTATACCTTTGTTTGTACAGTTGACTGTCTGGACTGAAAAAGGGGTAAACTACCGCTGGACAGACGTGGCTTCAAATTTCAGTTTAACAAGCGTGAAAGGCCACAAGATTGCTTGGCAATCTTTTCATTTTTAGAGGGTCTAAAAAGGGCTTAAAAGGAGACCCGTTTATTTTTGGGAGTCCTGAGGGTGAGACAAAGAGCGAAGAAGAATCATGCAAATGAGGCTCAAACTCATATTCAGGAAAGACTATAAGGACTCCCAAGCCTACAATGTTTTAGAGACGACATGGACACCATAATGTAACCAGGACCTACCTAGGGCATCCATGTTCTGGTAAGATCTACTGCCAAGTTGCGACACTTCTAAAGCAGATATGATGGTTCCATGTCACAACCTGATGGGATCGATCCTATAGTAGAGGAAAAAGACAACGAGACGCAAAAGTTGGGGTAATAACCTAACCTATATGCTCAAGTTGATTCTTGGAAAAAAAATTATGGACCGTCAAAATTTTCTCAAAACTCAAAA
>ML805696.1:119899-174299 GCA_009831015.1 Picea engelmannii
TATATGCTCAAGTTGATTCTTGGAAAAAAAATTATGGACCGTCAAAATTTTCTCAAAACTCAAAAAAAGTGTCCCAATACCCGATCAAATCCCTCCCATATAACTCCTGAATCACTCTAAATGGTTTTTGGTATAAAGAAACTAATAAGGGAGGACAAAAAAGTGACAAAAAGAGGCCAAAAAGTATATAAATAGAAGCTGGCAACTCATTATCACCATTGCTCATTTGGAAATTGACTCTGGAGCCAAAAGACCCCCTTTGCTAAAAATGGTGATTCCGAGAGCTACAGTGGATGAAATGAACTTCTGCTTGGACCAAGTAAGTACAAACTCCCTTATCTAGCTATTCAATTCTTCAATTTTGTCTTTAAGTTCATTTTTTGGGTGGGCGTCGACCTTAAAAAAGTCGGCCCTAGGTACACGTGGGTTGTCTCTAGACAGGCCCCGTGTACACTCGGGAAGAGTAAAGGCTGCTTGCGTGTACACACAACTATCGCCTCTACAACTTGCGTGGACCCCCCCCCCCNGTAGAAAAAATAATTAAAAGGCAAGTGCTAACCCTCCTGAACCTTGTTGTGTTGGCAGGATGTATGTCCAGTGGAGGGAAAGGGGGCATGAAGCAATCAGTGAGTTGGTTGTAGGAGATCTGAATGTCATGGCCGTGTTGATGCAATGTGGTTTACTGAAGTTCTTTCTGTGTCCATTTATGCACGCACAACCAAGGCTACTGAATGCCTTGATCGACTACTGGCACCCTGATGCAGAGGCCTTTATGTTAGAGGGGCAATCACTAGTGCCCACCACCGAGGATATCTATTTTTTGACTGGCCTCTCAAGGAGAGGGGAACCAGTCAACTTCAGGACGTTTCCTGCAGGACCGAGTAAGATATTGGAACTGATAGCCGAGCACTGTGAGGTTGGGACTGATTGTGCAGGCTCCCAGGTACCTATCATTAAGATCACTAACCTATCATTGCAGGTGATATTATTACTGATTGGGCAGATTACTGGTTCTGCAATCTTGCATCAGGCTTCTCGTGCACAGATGAACTGTGCAATCTAGTGCTTGAATGCACAATTTTTTTACTGGAGTACCACATTACTGGAGTGCATGAAGAGGCAATTGACAGATTACCGACAGCGGACACAAAGGAATTTCGGGTTCAGGATGATCTTGTGTTCATTTTTCTTTGAGAGAGTTCCCAACTTTAGCCCTCAGGAAGTAGTACGAGGACATCAGGCCTCATTTCCTGTAATGTGTAGATGGGCATTATTATTGCCATGAAAGGGTGGTGGAAGGACCAATGAGTCCTTCAATGATGACTTCTTTGGGTGGCTGTCATGACAGATCCCTGTGATCGAGGACTACCCATATGCAAGGATAGATTTTTCTAGAGATCCTGAGATACCCATGCCTCCTGGTGAGGAGTGAGGGGAGATGGGTGAGTCTCCACCTTTGTAGTTTTTTTGTTTGCATATGTAATTTTTATGTCATTTTTTTTGTATGCCAGAGTATTTGATGGGTAAACGTTTGTTGCATGTAGATGTGGCGCCTATGTGACCTGCCGATTACGCATGGAACAGGTGTCATCCTCAGCCAGAAGCCGCAGCTACCACCGCCAGAGGAGCAGCAGTAGCAGGGAACCTCCCAACCGGGGAGGCTGATAGAGTCCTTAAACAAGTTGAGCGGAACTTCACTGCACTCACTTACACAGTCCCGATGGCAGAGATAGAGGACCTGCCGCCATCCATGCAGCCTCATGTAGTGGGGGCACCTCGGACGTGGGTCCGATTGTTTAGGCATTTAGCCCATGTTGTGGACTATTATAACAGGGCCCATAGTCCCTGAACCTATTTAGACTTTTTACGTGCCACGAGCACTTACTTGTATATATGTTTTGAGGGCATAAGCCCTGTGACTCGTTATTAGTCCCATTTTTTAGGCACTTGCATCCATCTATGTACTCTAGTTGTTTTATGATGTTATATATGGTTTTTTTTTATCTTTTGTGTCTTATGGATCATGTGTGCAAAAATGTATTTACATTCTTATGTCAATGTTCTTTCATATGTGTGCAAGATGTCAATCTAAAATTTGATTAGCTAGAGTATTTGTAATTTGGTTTAATCTCCTAGGAACATGAAAATATGTAATATAATCAAAGTTTCGTTCTAAGAGACGTACCCTAAGGAATCGTCGGTGTAAAGTTGGATCATGAACCCGGTATACTATGTTTAGCTATGACACAAATAGTTGAGCATCGAGATAGACCTGGAGATTAGAGATACTCAATGACAAGGTGTCACAAAGCAACTCAATAACTGCACTGCACTCGGCGACATTATTTGTGGTGTCACCTAAGCATATACCTCCGGAAGATAACAACTGGCCCTAAGGTGTAAAGATTACCCAAGCTGCAGAGGCAAGTCTTCACGTGTGCCAACTAGCACCGTCTGCATACCCAATGAACACCTCGGAATCACTTGACATCTGCCATATTGATGAAAGATAACATCAATGACACGTCCATAACACTTAAAAGAAACAAAAAAGTAATAGTACAAAGACTATACATATGTTACAAAAAGTTACCCACAGTGACCTGTCTATGAATAATACTTCTTGAGGTAGAGCCCATTTCTAGGCTCCGCCAAAGCATTCCCTTCAAAATCAACCAAATGATAAGTGCCCGTTTTTAATACCTCTTTTATGATGAAGGGTCTGAACCACATGGGTTTAAATTTTCCTTCCCCCAGGGGGTCCTTATCTTGGTCATAGACCAGGACAAGGTCGCCCTCAGAGAAAATATGAGGACGAACGGACCTATCATACTGACACTTGACCTTATGTTTGTGAGCCTCATTGGCTAGGGCTACATCGTGACGCTGCTCATTGAGCTGCTCAAGGTGTACTAACCATTCTTCAAGAAGAGAAGTGTCTGGCAATAATTTTACTACCAATTTTAGAGATGGGATCTGACATTCGATGGGCAAGACTGCCTCCATCCCATAAACGAGTTGAAAAGGTGAGAAACCGGTTGCAGTCTTAACAGATGTTTGGTAAGCCCATAATGCCAAGTATAACATCAAATGCCAATTTGACTTGGCTGAGTTGATAGCTCATTGTAGAATAGTCTTAAGAGTTTTGTTTACAGCTTCCACCTGCCCATTGGCTTGGGGGTAGTAAGGTGATGAATTCTCTTGCCGTAACCCAAGATTTGATGTTAATTCGGTCATCATTTGGTTCTGAAAGAGACTTCCATGGTCAGTGACAATCTCTCTCAGGACGTCGAACCTTGCTATGATCTGGTTGAATAAGAAGAGATCTGCAGTCTCTCCATCATCTTTAAATGTTGGCATATCTTCGACCCACTTAATGAAGTAGTCGACAACTACGATGATATAGCGGTGCCCCCTTGTTGACGGGGGGTTGCAAGTAGTGTAATCAATCCCCCACTTAGTGAAGGGACCAACTGTGATGACAGGAAACATAGGAGTGGGATGTTCCCTCATCTTCCGAGAGAAGATTTGTCATGGATGGCACTTCTTGACCAATTCGATACAATCTTTGATAAGTGTTGGCCATAAGTAACCTGCTCGTAGAATATTTTGGGTTGTTTCCAACCCAGACAAATGACCGCTACAAGCTCCGGTATGGAAATCGTTGAGCACGATGACGGCCTCCTCATGTGGGAGACATCGACGTAAGATGCAGTCTACACCTCTCCGATAAAACGTATCACCGAGTATGAGATAATTCTTATCCTGATGGCATATCCACCGATGCTCGTCACGAGAAGCAGAGGTGGGGCACTTCAAAGTCTAGAGATAGATAAGTATATCTCCATATCGGGGATCTGAAGATGTAATCAAAAACATATCTCCTCGTATAGGTGATTCCTCAGGCACAACATCACCTGACTCAACCAGAAGTTTCGAAATAAGCTCTGCGAAGACCAATGACTTTTTGGACTTTGCTGAAATGAAGTCTAAGTAAAATTCTTGGAGGATGACTATCCATCTACTGATTTTTCCGCCTATAACTCGTCGTGTCAACATGTACTGGAATAGATTCATGATAGCAATGATGGTGGTCTTGCGAAACAAAACATAGTGACGGAACCGTTGAACAGCATGAACTGCTGCCAACACAAGTTTTTCGATATGAGAATAATTGAGTTCCGGTCCTACGAGGCCTCGGCTCAGGTAATATATCACGTATTCTGAGAACGAATCATCTTCCTGAACTAAAACCATGCCAATGGTTGACTCTATGGCAGCCATATATAATAAGAAATATTTGTTATAGTTAGGTGGTCGTAGCAGAGGTGCGGTTGTGAGGGCGTGTTTTAATGTGTCGAAAGAGTGTTGAGCGGCTTCGTCCCAAAACAAAGGAACGTCTTTCTTTAGTAAAAGAATAAATCCCTTGGTGATTTCGACATAGTTGGTGATGAAGCGTCGTAAGAAGTTTGCCTTGCCTTATAGACTCTGAATTTGTAGGATTGTGCATGGGGGGGGCAACTGGATTATTGCCTCCACCTTAAGAGGATCGACCATGATACCTGTTGTTTATACGATGAAACCTAGCAAACGTCCTGACGTTACACAGAAGATGCACTTGTTTGGATTCAAGTGAATCCTAAAGTAGTGACAGCATTCAAAGATTAGTCTAAGGTGTATGGGATGATCCATTCTCTTGCAAGAGCGTGATGCTAAATCATCTATGTAGGCCTCGACTATATTCTTGAGGTCATGAAAAGAAAAAGACATAGCCCGTTGGAATGTGGCTCCAGCATTTTTTAGGCCAAAAGGCATCTTACGATATACGAATGTACCCCACGGACAAATGAATGTCGTTTTATGTTGGTTTTCGGGTTTGACTTGGATTTGATTATATCTCGAAAAACCGTCCATGAAAGAAAAGGCTTCACAACCAACACATTCATCAATGATCTAGTCAATGAATGGTGTTGGAAAATTATCTTTGGGACATGCCTTGTTAAAATCACAGAAATCGGTACATACATGAATCGTGCCTTGTTTTTTATTGACCAGCACGGGATTTGACACCCATTGAGTCAAATGGATAGGATAAATAAAACCTGCCTTTAGCAATTTCTCAACCTCAATCTTGATGGTTGCTGCTTTCTTGGGGTTAACTAGATGAAGTTTTTGTCAAACAGGCTTGGCATCAGGATGCGTTGTGATTTCATGTTCAACTATTTTTGGATCGATACCTGGCATTTCCTCATAAGACTAGGCAAAAACGTCGCAGAATTATTTAAAAAGATCCATGTAAATTTGAATCTCTTCGGGGGAGAAATCCGCTCCGACGAAGATATTCTCCACGATGCCAGGGTTTCAGGAGATGTTGATTGGTATAGTTTCAGCGATAGTCACCATATTGCCCTCAGCATAAATTTCATGTGTAGCTAAGAGATTAATAGGACACGGCTGATCTCCCGTCATGGTAATGGTGAATTCTCCTTCTTCGATTCGGCTTAACTCTGGGAGAAAATATGATCTGTGATGAAGATCTTCCCAAGGTTTGTTCGGACTAGTCATTGCTTTGATTATTGCTTCATCAGAAGGCAAGACTAAGTCTAATGAATTGACGTTAGCAAGAGAACCTTGAGCCAAAATAGGCTCTAGAAGTGAATCTAACTCTTGTGCAGGAGTCAGATCAGGGTTAGCTGAAGCTTCCTGGACTAAAGAGTACGCTACTTCAGTGGTAGACAAGGGCATGGACATGCCTGGGTGCCCTGTCTCATCCATCATGGCTGATGGGGAAGGAAGAACCCAAGGATCCTCAAAGTAAGTCATGTAGAATGACGAAACTTAAAAAATCTCAACCTTATGGTGATTAGATATAAATTTGATATCATCGTGAGGAGGTGGGTAATCGAAGGTACTCATCAAGGATGGGCACAAACCAAATCCTACATTAACGACACCTGGTTGAGGATTATCAATCATCGGGACTGTGGATGCCCCCAAAGATGGGTCAGGTCTAGAGAAAGACAATTGATCGATGGTCACTATCCGGCCCTAGTGTGGAAACAACAAGACTCGGAAAACTGTAGCAACCACAGCTTGCATAGCATAAGTCCAACTCCATCCTAACAAGAGGTTATAGTTGAGGGGAGCATCGACTACCTCTACTTCAACACACACGGTTTTCCCTCCTAACTGCACAGGGAAAGAAGGAATGATGCCATGTGGTCGGAATGAAGGACCGTCAAAAGCAGTGATGAGAGTAGGTGATGGAGACAAAATGGGCTGGCCAATGGCCTTCCATCATGCTAATGACATAATGCATGTCGAGGCACCCTCGTCGACCACCGTGCATAAGATATTCCAAGTAAAAATTTTCGTGGGATGAGCCACTACTATCTGAAATGCTACGTGGTAAGGAAGACGAGGTTTTAAGTTAGTTGTATCTAACATGATGGTACCCGGATTACAAGTCTCAATAGAGCCCAAAGCAGTTAACAAGGATTTCCTCTGAGAAGGGCAGCTTTGGAGGACCTCCAAAGTAGACATCGCACAAGGGGTTTGTGATAAATCTTCCACCACAGAGTAATTCTGGGCAGCCCTTGCGTTTGATTTGTGAGAAGCTTTTTTAAATGCACCCTTTTGAATGTGTGTCATTGTTTCGCCCAACATATTCTCAATCTATAGAGGAAGATATGGGAGATCAACTTCTTTACCCTTCTTATAAGTGCTTGGTTTACTATAATCGTGCGCTTTACTTGATATGAAAGCATCACCCCTAACCATATATACGTTTGTGGATGAGGGATTGTTTGGAGGCAGGCAGGTTTCTTGGCTGTCCCCTTCTGTGCTTGTAGAGGCTTGAGTTAGATTTTGCCCATGTTGAAAGGGATTAGTCAACACTGCTTGCTGTTGCTGTGTGACAAACTTTTGGGCCTCTACAAGTCGAGGACAAAGATGGGTCAGGTGGTCTTCCGCACACAAGTTGCATGGATACCTCACCTTCTATTTTTTCGTGTTATCCCCGCCAGCATTATCAGTGGGTTTTTTATCCCCCTTACCCTTCTTTCGTTGTTTTTTCTTCCCTTTGGGCTGTTGGGTGGCCTTTGGGTTAGTCGTCTGCACAGTGTGTACTTCCGACATTTGGGTAGGGGGAGCAGCCAAAGCAGTAGTTTGGAGGCCGATGTGTGTTGTATGGATAACTATTGCAATTGCTTTGTCAATTGCTTAGCGGGCTTGGTTTGTGCTGAACCAACAATACCATCGACATGTGTTCCAGCTCTCTATCTAGTTTTATCCAGTATCGAACGTGGCACATCTGGAAAGATATTGTATAATAAACCAGACTGAGAATAGATGAGCTCAAACTGTTGAGCCCTCATGATGGAATCTTCTTCAGAGAAAACTCTGGATGTCGCAATGTCTTTGGATAACTGTGGGACCAAATACTTAAGGAACCACTCAAGCAGGAATGTTGGTGGGACTGGTACCTTGATTAAACTCTTCCAGTGTCTCCACTCTTGGATATGATCAGAGATATGGTCCGCTATTGTCTATTCGAAATTGGTGAGCATCTCTATGCCAGCGTCATATCTCACAGGTAATTGGAAATGGTTAAGGAAGGCCATCACCAGTTCACCAAAAGAAGAGTATCTTGAGCAATCAAGCTCAATGTACCATTTCATGACACTCCCAATGAGAGTACGTTGAAACAATCGCAACTGTATGGAGTCATCTTTCAATGAGTTAGATGAGCACCAAATATGAAAGGTAGTCACATGATCACCTGGATCTTCATTAGGCTTGGCCTCGAACTTTGGAATGTTCAAAGGAAACTTCGTCAGCATAGGAGGCCAACGCAGATCATGAAAAATAGGATCATTCAACAACCTTGTCAAATCTGGAAAGTGTAAAGTTGCCAGGAACGGTAGTTTGGGTTGTTGCTGATAACCTGGGAAAAAGGGTCCTGGAGTTTGACTAGCACCAAGTTTCTAGGAAAAGTTTGGCTGCTGGCCTGGATTCTGGTAAAAACCATGGCCCTGGTCAGCGTAAGGATTTTTCATCTGTGGAGACATCATCGGTTGATTTCCCAAAAAGGACATAGAGTGTTGGGCATGCATTGTATTTGAAGGAGTTTGGGAAGGATTACCCCATGCCGATCCTGTGGGGATAGGCATAGTAGTCTGTCCAGGGTTCCATTGATTGTGGAAAGAATTACCCCAGAACGACATTCCGGAGGAGGGGATGGATCCTTGCCCTGAATTCCAAGGTCCTGCTATGTGTGTCCCCTGTGCAGGAATAATACCCTCTGCAGGAGTAGATTGTCCAAAAATGGGGTTTCCCCTAGTCGGGAAAGTGGTTGATGAGAATGTGTTGTTACCAAACATTTCGTTCCAATAAAATGGTGTCAAACCTACCGGCATACTGTGCGAAGGTGGTCCCTGACTCCCCGCTCCAAATAAACTATTGTGTGTAGGTTGTCCGACAGATTGTTGATGCAAACCGCCGAGTGAAGGGGACGAAGGACGGATATGACCTCCTACATAAGGAAAAGTGTTAAAAGGGACAGGAGTGCCCCCTAAGTGACCTTGCAGAGGAGCGCTAGAGCTCCCTGCCCCCAAACCCAAAGTCTGTAAAGTGGAGTAGGTTAGTACAGGACTTGTACCCGAACTAGGCATACCATATGAGAATGGAGGGCCTGTGGCACTAGGTGTGAAGGGGGTTGTGGTCGCTGCCATAGACGGGTTCAGTCCACTATGCGATGTAGTTGCGGCCAAGACCATGGTGGCTCAGACCAACAATGGTAGGTTAGGAGATGACTCTCCTGTGGTGACAACCATGATGGGAATTGAAGAATTACCAGAAGAAGTAACATCATTTGTTTCCATTGCTGTGTGAGGCACTGTCTGGTGTTCATGAAATTGGATTGGTACAATAAACGGTGCCAAGATATCAATGGTTGGGGTTTCAACCGAGCTAAGAGCGGTTGCTTCAAGGTTCAAAATGGTTGATTCCTCTGGGGGTTTTTCGGGCACAATGGTTTGTAACCTGGTCGCTTCAAAAGAACCTTGTTGGTCTAGCTTCCACCTTAATGGTGGCGGGGGTGGCTCCAGTGTAACCGGCAGCGGGCCAAGAAGCCTTTGTGACCGGCGGAGCTTGGGATCCTCCACTGTGTGAGAAGATCCGAGACACTCTAAGGTAGTCTAACCGTTCAAAAGTAACACACACTAAAAAGAATCCCCTAAGAGATAAGACAAGCAATCACTAAATTATTTGGAAGAACAGTTACAACAACCAACACTATAGCAACTTACCGGTGCAAGTGAAACTTGAACACAGAAGAACCCTCTGGGTATACTCTACAAAGCGTGGCCTGATGTCTGTCCTAGGTACCGTGGTATACCCCTGTAGTCACCTATGTATGTCCCTAAAAAGATTGGCAACTAGGTTGCCAGCACGCGAACAGTCACCAGGCGGGTACAGTCGAAAGTCCGGTAGACCACAATGAGCAGGGTATCGAGCCCGAAACCTGTCAAGGGTATCGAGAGAAAATGGTCCGGAAGACAAATGAGGACCTCGAACAGATTTGAGACCCACGAAGCCCCGTGGCAAATGCAAATGACGGAATCCCAAAACAAACCCTCTATATGTGTTCTCCACTACGATTGGTCTGGCTTTGGAGGGGTTATCTCCGCTACCTTCCCGCACATGACCTCGTGTTTATCCCCTGTGTTAGAGGGGGGTCCTGGATAACTTCCATGAAACTGGACTTAGACACTCCCTATATCAGACTCCAATGTTTGGTTTTGAATAGCCTTGAAGAGTTTCCTCTCCAACCTAATCCAAGGCCCTAGTCCTGAACTAGTTTGTGAACCCTACAAACAGAAAAGTCTAGTAGATTTTAAAATTAGCGTTTCTTTTATGGATTTTTCTTACGTCAAGGGGTATGAAGGTGAAACTGATGATGTGTAAAAGATGAAATAAAAAAATGAATAAAAAAGCTGGAAACAAAACTTTTACTGAATGCAAAATTTCAACAACTTTTCACAAAGAAAGATTTTTAATTTTTCTAAGATTTTGGACAGCAAACTCAAAGGAATTTCACTCGAATATGAGCTACTTATGATCTAAGTGAACTGCAAAAACTTATGAAATAAAAGACTTCTCCCTAGATAATGATGTAGAAGCACACTCTTCAACCAAAGAAGAAAACAGAAAGAGATTTTTTATTTATTTAAGTGCTAGTAAAGCAAGAAAGGGAAAATACCGACAAGAAAAAAACCAAGAAAAACAATTATGGCTTAAAGCGCAGATCGCAAAGAATCAGATTAAAGAATCACACAATGGCAATTGTAAAAACAATGACTCTCACGCTTGTCTAAAAACCATAAGAAAACAAAATTTTTATTTTTTATTTTTCTGACAACGTTTTAAATGAGAAAAAGCAAGCTAAGGCTAAAAATAATCCTAAGCTACTGACTGTTCAAACATAGATTCAAACACCTAAGAGGAATACTTCTTATCAAAGGAGGGGATGACTACCCCACCCTGAACAAAAAGTAGCATGTACAAGCACGCGACTGTCACTCAAACAGAATGCATGCGAACGCGTGCTGAACAGCAACAGAGGGCATGTACACGCGGGTTGACCTTGTACAGGCCATGTGTATATCTAAACTCTAAGGAAAAATATGAAAAAAAATAGACTAGAGTAGGAAGAGACCTCTAGTATTGATAACCGGGATCCCTTGAAGGCTTGGATACTCTTTCTAACAGAAAAACAAATAATGCAAGGAAAAATAATAAGGCAAAAAACAATCTGAGATAGGACTGTTAGCAAACAAGACTCAGACAAAATTCCAGAAAACCCCCTGAGAATGTGTGATTTTGACAGGGAAGAGGAGGACTGCCTCCGAGGTTCTCTGAACTCCTACACGCTACTGCTATCTCTACATCTAGCGTTCACACGTGGGCTGTAAGAGGATAGGGCGCGGGTACACGCGTGCAGGCCTGGTCCAGGCTGCGTGTACCTCTGTGTGTCCCAAAAAACACAATCAAGCAAAAGTCAGGGAAAGATGGTATGGAAAACCAGACTCCATGTTAGCTCATACCTTACAGAAACGAAAAGAAAAGACAATCAAGAAAAAACTAGTCTTTAAACTACCCAAAAACTAAAAAAAAAAATTCAGGAACCCTAAAGAGTATTCTCCCCAGTATGGTCACCAATTCTGTTGTTGGGAAAAACACCCTACGGACTAGCAAATAGAGTTCAGACTTTGCATGCATATTTGACCAAATAGAAATTACTTTCTACCTATATCCCTAGATTTAAATCCCCTTTTCTCAATAAATGCATGGAAAGATCCACCTACCTTGTTACAGGTGTTTGATGTTGATCCTCTGTTGTGCTTGATTACTTGTTCGCAATGCTCCTTCCAAATATGACCTGCACTCAAGACAAACAACAACTATGCATGCATGCTACTTCTATACTAACGGGTTAGAAATCTAACATAAACTCATCAAACCATAGAAAGTTCATGAATTGGCATGGGAAAAGCATTCTCTTTATTACTTAAAATGAGTCAACTTACAAAAGTTGAGACTGGCCACCGCTCCTTGAACCTGATCCTGGGCTCCTCTTCTTCTGTCCTTCAACTGCTTTGCTTTAAATCTCCTTTGGCATTAGGAAAGGCTAAAGGGTGGGGACAATGGAATATGTAAATGGGCAGAGTTTCTTTGCTATATTTTTTCCTCCTCCAAATGGTACCCCTACCCCTTATTTTATAGGCTAGAAGGAGTTAGGTTTTTGGACGAACCCTCGGCCATGCATGGCTGGGAGTTTCAGTTAACTCACCCATAGCTTTTGTTACGTCGGAAACTTTCCTTTTTTCGTGCTTTTGTAGGTACACGCGGGCTGTTGTGAGTCAGCCAGCATGTACACTCATGCAGTAATAGGTTAGGGCGCGTGGGCCTTTACACAAGAGGATTTTCAAAGAGTTGTTCAACAGAGTTTTGGCAAAGAAGGGATACGAGTTGGCCTGATGCTAGGTAAGCATGTGTGGTGCAATTTAGGGTTATAACAAACATTCCATTGAACAGGGCATATATGATTGTGGCCAAGCATGGAGGCCAACTATCAATGAAAATTTTGAAGAATTTATAGATATTGAAGAAAAATCTAGGACAATAAAGTTGCAACCAAGTTCTAGAACGAAGGAGAACATAATGAAGATTAAAGTGGAAAATAAAATAGGTCATGAAGTCTTCAAGATCTGGAGCACGAAATGGAAGAAGCTCCATCTCCATCACTATCTACCAACAATAAAGGTCAAAATGAAATTGATAGAGTGAGGCCTTGCTGAGACTTAGACCAACATGCATGTTACTTATGTTAGGCATTTGTATTGTAGACAATCCATTTCTCCATTAAAGGGGAGACTTAGAAATAATGGAGAATTAGTTGCGATGATTAGTTGAGGTTGGCCCCAACCATCCCCAACCATTTCCAACCGTATGTCATCATGTATTTATATGTTGTAATTCTCATTGATTAATTGAACAGATCTTAGCTTTGCTTCCCCGACCTCCATGTGCTAAGAGTCAGTTTGCATTCTCATTTCTTAAGTGTATACAACTGATAGGTACCTGGATGTGCCTGGAATTTGGACGGAGGAGTAGGTGGAGGCGTGGAAACCCATTTTCAATGGAGTCCACAATAAAGGATGCATTTTCTTCTATCATATTTGGCACATTGGAAGGGCCTCCCATGTGGGTAAGTATCTATGCTTTGCATTGCATAACTATCCATTAATGCCTTTCATGTACCCACTTGACATATCTGTGTGGATTGGATTGTGTTGATTTTCCTTCAAAGCATGATTCCCACTCTAATGCCACATTTTTTTAGATTTATTTGGCCATGGATATTATAATTAAAAATGGGAAGTGGCAACTCTTAGTCTATTTCCCTAATAAATTTGCATTGGGGGAGGTTTTTCATGGATGTAATAATATGTTTTTTAGTAGAAAATTTGTTGTCAGTTTCTTTGAATTGAGATGGTTGAGTAGCTATATGAAATGCATATTATCAACCAAAAGGTCAGGGTCTTGTTTCATCCACAGATCGAAATATCAAAAAATATTATTGGGACAACTTGTCTTACCCAGCAGAGATGTTGTAGATTATTCTCATCCTCGAGCTCTAAAAATTGAGGAGATTCCATAGATTATTAATGACTTCCTTATTGCTGCCATAAATGCAATGAAAGAAGGTGACATTTCTTAAAGAAATCATAAATTTGGCCTTTATATATTTGCACGCATAGTACATAGGTTACAGGAACTGTCTTTACCCAAAGAAGAGCTCGAGATGTTTTTTCATAAAAGACCACAGGGAATTTATTTTCCTAAGAAGGAACTCTTTATTTCTTTTATCTTATATATAGATAGATCATTGATAACTCTAAATATAACCGAACCGAATTGAATCAATTTTCATTACATCAAAATATAGATTTTGGTTGAATCAAAATATAGATTTTCGTCAAATAAATAGGGAAGTGCTACCTTTTTCCATTCATATTTTTTATGGCTTTGTGTCAGTTTTGATGGTGTTGAAATTCATAGTGCTCATGGATATCTTCTTTACCAGTTTATGAAAGACAATATAAATAACAAGACCGATCGATATGGTGGGACATTGGAGAATCGGTGCAGGATTTTCTCAAATTTACAATCCGCAGACAAACTCTGTGAAATGTAGCTGCAAAGATTGCACACTAAAAAACATAGTTTCTTAACTCTTAGGGCTTACTGCGCAGTTTATAGACTGGACAATTTACTTTGGGTTGTGATAGTAACACTAAATAAAACAATTTGTTTGCACTGTGATAATTTTTAACACATAAACTCACAAACAGAGAAAAACTCAGAAATAATCATGAAAATGTCAACACACAAAATACTTAATATATATTAAGAACTTGGGCATTGTGCACTAATACAGAATATAATAACTATGTCAAGCTTCAGCTCCAACAATTTCTGAATAACTTCTGCAAACTTGAAAAACTAGAGCTTGAGCTCTCAGACTTCTTAACTCCTTACACAGTTGATGTTGCTTCTCTTTATAGACTATTACATACTCTTTTTTCTATCCTATCGACTACTTACAAACTCGAACATATATAGACTAAGACCAAGACTTCCTATATAAGTAAAATTGACTCAAACAATTAAGACGACAATTAATTTCGATTGACTCTTATATGCATAACAGAGTTCGAGAACGATAAAAAAAATTGGCTCATTGAACAAACTCATGCTATCACTTCTCCTTGCTGTGTCTGACAGACTAAACAACTTCATTTTTTGTGATATACAGAGTCTACGTAAGGGTGAAGCTCACGACTTGTAATTAATATTTCCAACTCTCCCCCTTAATTATAAGTAGGTGAGATTACAAAATACAAAATTTTACATCAAAAATTGAGTTGGCATGAACTGTCAAACATCTATTACTGCGTCAACTCCTAGACAACTATGGAGTTTCTGAAATGCAGCCCTTGCCAAAGATTTTATAAATATATCTGTGACTTGTTCTTTACACCTACAAAATTCTAAACAAATTTCTTTGTTATTCACTAATTCTATAATAAAATGATACCTTGTATTAATGTGCTTGGTTTTCTTTTGAAACACATGATTCTTTGACAACATGATGGCGAAATTGTTGTCACAAAACCCTATAGTTGTTTCTTGTTGTCTCTACAAAAAATCTTTTAACATTCTTCTGATCCAAACTACTTAACAGTCTGCACTTGTAGTCGTGATGTACTCAGCTTCAACTGAAGAAATAGTCACAATGGGTTTCTTCCTTGATGCCCATGATACTATACCTGTTCCAAAATGAAATGTGTACCAAAGGTACTTTTTCTGTCATCTATGTTTCCTCCACAATCACTGTCAGTGTATCCAATAAGTTTGAAATCTTCTGAAGTAGAATATAAAATGCCAAAATCTTTTATTCCATTCACATATCTTAGAATTATTTTTCATGCCTTCCAATGTGATTCTTTTGGAGTTTCCATGAACCTTGAAATCAAGCTCACTCCATACAAAATATCAATCCTTGTTGTTGTTAGATACATAAGACAACCTACCATATTTTTAAACAGTGTGGGATCCACCTTGGACCCTTCATCTTCCTTGATTAACTTAAATATTGTTATGACAAGTGTTGGGGCTTCTTTGGAATTTATCATGTTAAATCTTTTCAACATTTCATGCGCATATTTAGATTGTGAAATAAATATAGCAGCTTTAGACTATTGAGCTTCAATACCCAAAAAATATCTCATAATTTCTAAATCGGTCATTTCAAATTCACCCTTCATGACTGACTTAAATTCTTCTATGCCAAAATCACTTGTAAAAATCAAATCATCCACATATAATCAAACAATTAGCATATTACCTGGTTGATTTTCTTTGATGTACAGTGTTGTCTTACATTCACTTCTCTGAAATCCATTCTGAGTAAAATAGGAATCTATGTGTAATATTCCCTACTAGATTCTTCTTATGTTTGGTTGTTGTTGTGTTAGGAGTTTAGAGCTTTTGGTTTGGATGTAAGAGTTCTTTTAATTAGTGAAACAATAATTTTGATCTAGTGACAATATTCAGAAATATAGCACATATAACTCATTTATGGCTGCCCATTATTTAATAGCAATTGATTGCAAAATAATAGCATTAATCAGAGATAGAGAACAACACGTAAGAGAACCTGGATTATTTCTATAGGTTATTTCTCATGCAATAAAGAATATAAGCTGAAATGTATTATAGAAACACCCTTTTATGAGAATAACTAGGTCTGAAAAAGACTATTAGGTGCCCAATAGATAGGAGAAATGTAACAACCCTGGTTAAATAGTTGCATAGGGTTTATTAAGTATAGTTAATTAAAAAATTAATTTTCTTAATGTGTATTAGTTAAGTAATGATTAACTATTAATAATATTATCTATTTATTTATTTATTTATAGTTTAATAAATGTCGATTAATTAATTAATTGATTACTTAACACATTCAATGGTTTGGGTAATGAATTAAAGGGCTTAATAACTTTCAATTATTTATTATAAGACTTTACGTATGTAGGGGGGGAAAGAAGCATTGAGTGGAGGGATAAGGAAATAAATGGTAGGATAAGGTAATGAATGGAGGGATAAGGTGGGTGGCATTAAAGGAGGGTAGGGAGTCGGTGAATGGAGGGAGATATAACTGGGCAGAGGCCTTCGGGAAGGAAGATTATGAAAAATTGGGTGAAGAGGACTGTATTTGGATGTTGGATATTTTTCTGGTTTTGGGAGTTTGGTTTTGGAGTTTGGGTGAACTATTGCAGGGGGCACCAGGTTGCTGGGAGTTTTGGGCTCGGGGTATAGGAATCCTTACGAAATCCTAGAGCTAGGGAGCTAGATAGGATGCTCCTAGCTGGCTGGGTGGTTAGTCAGTTTTGGGCAGGGTTTGATCAGAGCATCAGGCAGAGTTTGGACAGAGCAGCAGAAGGGACAACCAAAGAGTGGGAATTTAGCATCATACATAGGTATTTTTATTTATGAATTTGTTGGGTTATGCGGTTGTTATGAAATTTATTAGATTGATGTTCATAAATTTAAATTTATGTTGCTTATATGCCAAATGAAATTACTTATTGTTGATGCTAAATAATTTAATGTTTAAATTATGAATTTTATTAGCCTTAATTCAATTAGGTTCTTACACATGGTATCAGAGCCTTAGTTTGAAATCGGGGCCCGAGGGCCAAGTTCCAACTCCAACTCCAACTCCACCTAACCTGCAAGCCAAGCACACAAATTTTTTTAACATAGATATAAATATAAATAAAATATACATACTGAAAATTTTTAACACAGATATAGACATAAATGTAAAATAATTAGCATAAATAACCCAGAAAATCCTGAAATAACCCTCAAAAAAACAAATCAGTAGCAGTAAGGAGCGTGCAAACAGATCTACAACCCATAAACCCTAGGTAATAGACCTGAAATGACACTAAATATATATATATAAACTACCTAGAAACCCATTACAATAACCACGATCATACAACACCCATTTAAATTTAAACTAGTATTAGATAAATCCATTAAAGGAGCACAACCATCATGGAGACTCATTAAAATTAAAACCACGATCACAGACACCCATTGAATTTAAAACCATTATTACAGACACCCATTAGAATAAAAATCATCACAACAGAAACTCACTAAAGATTAAAACCACTATCATAGAAGCCCATTGTAACTAATACCACTATTGCATGCATTCATTAAAATGTAAGGGTTTCAGTTAACAAATACAAATACCATCACAAATTTGCGTAAATTGAATGGTTTGTAACGTAACCAACCTAGATTGTATGTGATAACTTGTGTTGTTCGAGATGAGCAAGTTTATTAAATGGAACCCCGCACTCTTGACAAACACATGGGAGATAGACTGCATTTTCTCTGACAATGCCTCTGACACAGCCAATGTATAACATCCAGGAATAGATCTACTTATTCTCAACCAATGAGCTGCCCAGCTTCTAGATGGATCCATACATGAAATTATCCCTGAGAAGTTTGATGTTGTGCAGTCCACTACTCAGTCGTGATCCTGGTCCATACTGAAGAAAGGGCAGTTCTCACAACCAGTTTCCCGGAACTAATCATATGTCTTGATCAGCCTGCAGCGACGGCAAGCCCTGAGTTCACGGCCAAAACTCGTTGGAACTTGTGAAGAACCTACCATTTACCCACAGTTCAACCAATAAAGAGAGAAGCCCTGAATAAAAGTTGTCGTGTGTTGTAAACCTCCAGTTATCAGCATCAACCAAGAGCTAAGCATCGCAAGTCATATATCAACATGCAAGCCCACACCCAAGTCTAGTGCTTAGTAGCCAAGGAGGAGCCCACGAGGGCATCACAACCACACACACAACCAATAATAATTGATGTAAACAAAAAAAATAATAATATAAATAAAACAATGTTGGGCCAGAAGGCCTTATCTCCAATTATTCAAACTATGAAAGCTTCAGAAAGATAAAATACAAGTTGTTGGAGCCAGCACTAGCATAAGGCACACCATTACACCAGAAAATAGCGCAGGTCATTGTAGGACGTTTGTTTCTTTCTAGAAAATAAGCAAAAGGAGCGATGGCAATTGTGGTAACATCTTCCTTGTAAGCTACAAAGAGAAAATGATTCATTCCTTCTACCAGATCAACTCTCGTAATAATATTTAATCATGCGTAGCACACCTGAGCTGCAACTTGTGCACTAATAGGTTTGAGAGAGGGCAACCAACGAGCCATTCCTTCTCGGTGAAGCTAACAACTTGTAGGAATGATTCTATAAAAAGAGAAATAGTATTTAGGGACTATATGATTGAAACAGTATAGTCGCACACACTCTACCAATTTACACATAAAAAAAGGGGCACCCGCACGCTGTAATAGAAGAAAAAAAAAAACAAAAAAAAAACCCTCATTTCGAACCCACACCTACGCATCAACCAAGCACCAGAGCTAGACATACATCAAGAGACAACTGACAAAGGAGGAGTGTCCATGCTTCTGCATGGATTTCGTGCCAACCACTGCACCATACCATACGTAGGTCAGCGCTCAAACCAAGCGCCCAACCAAGTTTAAAGTGACAGACTCACTAAGGTTCGACCACATGACTTCAAACACACCAAAGACTTTGCATGACCTCCACACCAGGAGCAACCCATAGATAGAGCGCCATAGCTTATTTTGTTGGCAACCTACCTTAGTGCAAATGGCCGAGGGAGAGAGCAGAATGGAGAGTTGACAAAGTTTGTGTAAGGTTTTAGGGGAAGAGAGCTCGAGAGAGAGTAGATGTAGGGTTAGGTTTAGGTTAGGAGGGCATTGGAGGAATCAAGGCAGGCACGTGGAATCCATGCGTGTCCGCACTTTTTTTTTAATTATTTTGATTTATTATTATTATTATTTAAATTTTTATGTATATATATATATATATTATTTATTTTTGTACGTTTAAATTTATTTAGTGTAAAAATAAAATTAAAGTTAATTAATTATCTATAAAAAAAAAAAAAAAAAAATTTGTTTTATTTAGTGTAAAGTTAATCTAAATTAAAGTTAATTAATGATTTTAGGGATTAGATTAAATTTGGGTTAGATTACATTTTGTTGGAGCAGACAGGTTTTGAACCCATGACCACTCACCATAGTCCAAGCCTTGGAAAAAAACCAAACACCAATGCGCCACACATGAGTCGTTATAAAATAAATTCTTATACATAAATAAATTAATAGTCATAAAATACTATCCCAAAGTATAATATCCAATTATCCATGTTAACCAAACACTGAGTTTCATGCCCTCAACAACTAAGCCAAGCGCTAAGTCCCTCCATTCCATTCCACCAGTCAAAGCCAAGCACCAAGCTTCAGTGCATCGCCTTAGGCTTACTACATCATACGACCACAAGTCCAGAAACAATACATAACTACAGTGCACAAGCGCTAAGCTCCAATGCCCGAAATCCACTCTACAATCCTCAAGACTCGCACCTGTAGCCACCGAGACACACAATTCAACGCATATGTACAACATGCCAAGGAAAGCCCATGAGTCAAGAATCGAAGGATAGCCTTAGACTCATTTCATCGACATTATGTTGGAAGTCACCCTAATTAGTTGTAAACGCAAAGTATAAGGACTTAGAACAAGATAAGTGGGAAGGGGCTTCATGCGCACTAGGCAGGTAAGTTAGAGAAATTGGCTAGTATGGTGCAAAGCTAGAATAGCTACTAGGCGAGGGAGTCAATATTTTTCTTAGGATAAAAAATAAAGCTTAGACACTTTAGCCCTAATCTAACCACTCCCCTAAAGAGAGTAACGTCTGTTTACAGACAAGTAAAAAAAACTTACGCCTAACCCTGTTTTCTAGTTAAGTTGCACAAATGTGAAATGTCCTTGAACTCACCTTGACAAATTTGGTCGATGCAGGTTAAATCATATAGGATGGTTAGGACTTGAGGGAATCAAGGCATAGGAGCATCATCATAGGCACCACCAACACCACCAGCGCCACCACCACCATCGCCAGAACTAGCTCTCATACTGCGCTCTTTGGAGGCCATAAATGAGACTTTAAGGGGGTGACAACCAATAGGAATCGAAGTGGAGCCCCCAACATCTGGAACAGGTAATCCTGAAGCCTCAAGGGATTTAGGGGGAGGACCTCCACCCGAAGACATCACTATAGAACTACAGAAGATCAAACTTCTGGAGTTTGTCGGGGGTCGTGCCAGTGAACGCGCAGAAGCATGGTTGCAAGGCATGACAAGGTGTTTTTCCTTAAGGGACTATGCATCCACCTCAAAGGTGAAGATAGTGATTTTTCAGTTGAGAGACAGTGCCTTGAACTAGTGGGGAAACCTGGAAAGACAACTACATCTTACCCTAGACACCGTATCTTGGGAACATTTTGAGGAGAGGTTTCGAAGGAAATATCTGCCAGCTTACTATGAGGAACAACAGGTAGGAGAATTTCATGCTATACTATAGGGAAACATGATCGTAGAGGAATATGAGATTAGGTTTATGGAATTGGTAAAGTATGTTTCATATATGGATAATGACCAATGACAGGTAGAACACTTTGTCTATGGGTTGAACCCTAAGATAAGGGATATGGTGCAGATGTGGAAATCGTCTTCAGTAGCGGAAGCTATGGAAAATGTGCGTTATGTGGAGGAACACATGAACTTAACTGAAGGTATGAGACCGAACTTTCCGCATCATCCTGGATTCATAGGGAAGGCCCCTAGGACATTTCCCAGGGGAGGGGGCTCAAGGCCACCTCCATATGGTAATAGAGTAGCACCAAGGACAGTCGCCACTGGTATTTCAATGGCAGCAAGTGCAGCATCTCGTTCATCACCAATGATGCAGGCAGGTCCATGGCCGTCTCAGGGAAGAGCTAGTAGGGGTATGGGTTCCAAGGGAAGGAACTTGTTTCAAAGACAATCACAGAAGAATGCTCAGGTTCAATCTCATGTTACCTGTTGGGGATGTAGAGGACCCCATTACCAGCATAACTACCCAGAGTTACAATCAGGATTTTTGCATAGAGATGGAAAGGCTCTGATGGGCAAAGCAAGCAGCAGCCACCAGATTTATGCAGCGGTTAATAATCTCTAGGCCGAACATCAATCCACAGTGGTGTAGTCATCAAGTATGCTAAATAATAACAATGTAAAGATTTTATTTGATTATGGTGCTACGTATAGTTTCTTTTCACCATCTGCATTAGAAAAGAGTGGGTTGGCAGCCTACGAGCATGATGACTTTGAACAAGTCGAGATGGCTTCAAAGGAAAAACAAGTGGTAGGACCTAGCATTGATAATTGTATAGTAGACCTGGGAGTGTGTACTACCAAGTTGAAGGTATATGTCACTGCTCTTGAGGCATACGACCTAATCATTGGAATGGGTTGGTTAGAATCTCATCAAGCTTTGGTAGATTGTTTCGCAAAAAGGGTGCTTTGTGTCGACAGTGAAGGAAGACCAGTAGAGATCCAGTGTGTATGGAGAAAGGTGTCATTACACTTTATATCAACTATGAAGGTTAAGTGATGCTTGAGGCAAGGGTGTCAGCTATATGTAATGGAAGCAGTGAATGAAAGGAAGGGACCCTCATTAGATTAGTACCCGGTATTGTCAGAATTTAAGGATGTTTTTTCGAATGAGTTACCAAGGTTACCTCCTGAGAGGGAGCTTGATTTTACTATTGAGCTAAAACTTGGTGCAGAACCAATTTCCAAAACTCCGTATCAGATGATAGTGCTAGAAATTTGTGAGTTGCAAATGCAGTTGAAAGAGTTACTGGACTTAGGGCTAATAAGGCCAAGTGTCTCACCTTGGGGTGCACTAGTAATTTTTGTAAAGAAGAAGGATGGATCCTTACAACTATGTATAGATTACAAGGACTTGAATCATGCTACAGTGAAAAATAGGTACCCAATGCCACAGATAGATGACCTCTTCGATCAGATGAAAGGAGCAGTGGTATTCTCAAAGATCATTTTTTGATCAGGGTATCACCGGTTAAGAATAAAGGTGTTGGAAGATTGGTTGTTGTCATTGATGTCAACCCTAGTCATGGGTTTTGGACCGCAAGATTGATAAAGGTATTTGGACATGAAGGACAATGCACATGCATATACAACACCCATGGATGTATAGTATACATCATTTTGTTTCCAGTGGTATGTGGCACATCACGTGGATCCTCATGGTTGAGGAAAAATGATTTTTTGAAGATGACAAAGTGAATTGAAGAAGGAAGTACATGTAGGCCCTGAAGATAATTAAAGAAAAGAATTACAAAATAAGAAAGTGTCAGGTTGGCCCTAATATTAAAATGAAGTGACATAAATGGTATAAATAAAAATCATTATACATTCATTTTGATACAAGTCAAATTTCAAAGGAAATAAGAAGTAAAAGAAGGTCGGATTTCAAGGGAGGATGAAGTCTTCTGGTGATGTGTTCTAAGGTATGTTATTTTCAAGTCATCTTACCATTTTTTCTATAACTTTTTTTATAGAAAGATTCATATGGTTAAATGACTATGGTATTGAGAAGACATATCAAAGTACCTTTGGTAAAAATTTCAGCTCTTGATTCGCTATAATTATGGAGATACACTCTGTGGAAGATAGGGTTTGTGACCAGTCCTGAAGCTAGTCAATAAACAGGTGTTCCGAGTAAAACAGTCATAACTTCTTCATACAAAATCCAAATGTAGTGGGACCACTTCCATTGGAAAGAGTACAAAGTTTAGTTTCTTTTGTGAAAGTTTCATAATCGGATGTTAAATATTGAGTGCGGGGCATGCTGTACAAGTTGGGTCTTTTGAACATACCAAAATTGAATAAAGTCTACCATTCTTTCTATAACCTCTTTTTGGGGAGGATTCAAGGAGTGAAAATTGGAGGCATTTCAAAGAATACATTGAGTAATATTATCTACATGATCAGAGTACTCCAAGAATTGAATAATTGCAAAAATTGAAGAAGTCTCAGGAAGCATTATCAGGTTCTATGTGATGATTGGTTGATGGTGATGATTTAATGTAAAGTTTTATTATCTCTCATATATTCTTGGGTGGAAGGAAGGGGAAAGGATGGAGAGTTAAACTCTCTCTTGATATTGGAGGATTGTATCTTCCTCTTGGAGGTTTATCCCTCCCTCTACATTTGGAAGCTGTAGCTATCTTTGGAAGTCATTACTTCCCTTGAACAAAAACTATTGATTATTTCTCATATCTTGTGCATGGTGTGTTGTGGTGTATTGGTGTAACTCTTATACTATTGTTCATTTCTCATTGAATATAATTGAATGGTTTAAGTATAAGTTGAAAAAGGTTTTTAAATTGTACTTGATATTGATTCACCCCCCTCTCAGCATCAACAAAAGGAAGGCGATATTCCTAAAACTGCCTTTCGAACTTGGTTTGGACATTACGAGTTTGTCGTAGTACCTTTTGGATTGACCAATGCGCTAGCAGTATTCATGAGCCTCATGAACGGCGTATTATGGAAGTACTTGGAACATTTTGTACAAGTCTTTCTAGATGACATCCTCATCTATTCTAAGAATGAAAGAGAACATGAGGAACACTTGCGAGTGGTGTTGTCCTGCCTTATAGAGAACAAGTTGTATGGGAAGTTGTCGAAGTGTTCCTTCTTCCAGAGAGAGATCCACTATTTAGGTCATATCATTTCCGGTGAAGGAATATTTGTGGACCTAGAAAAGGTAAAGGCCATTATGCAGTGGCCAATGCCGAAAAATGCCCATGAGGTGAGAAGCTTCATGGGGCTAGTAGGTTATTATCGGAGATTTGTGGAAGGATTCTCAAAAATAGCAAAAGCCATCACCACTTTGCAGTGCAAGGGGGTCAGGTATGAATGGACAAGAGAATGTGATAGTGCATTCATTGAGATTAAGAGGTTACTAACTAGTGCACCAATTCTATGAGTGCCGAATATGGAAAAGGATTTCACAGTCTACAAAGATGCCTCGAAGCAAGGGTGGGGGGCCAAGCTAATGCAGGATGGAGGAATGATAGCTTATGCGTCAAGGAAGTTGAAGAAACATGAAGAGCTTTATGCTACTCATGATTTAGAGTTGGCAGCTATAATGCTAGCTTTGAAAATTTGGAGGCACTATCTTGTGGGGAGAAACTTTGAGCTCAAAATGGACCATCAAAGTTTAAAACATCTCTTCACTCAAATTGATCTAAATTCCAGGCAAAGGCGATGGAGTGAGTCTATGAGTGAGTACTATTTTGGTATTTCATACATCAAGGGAAAGGAAAATGTGGTCGCAGATGCCTTGAGTAGGAGACCACGTGTCTTCTCCTTGGTACCTTTAAAGGTCAATCTGAGGGAACATGTGTTGACGCAACTCCAAGGAGATAGTTGGCATTTAGAGGTTACTTTAAACCTCCAGAGTGGGAGGCAATTAGATCCAAAGTATGAAGGATATAGCCTGGAAGCAGACAGACTGTTAAGATATCGAGGAAGGATGTACAATATCCCTGAAGATGGGGATATTTGAAGCATCATATTGAAGGAATCCCATAGATCACTTTATTGTGTGCATCCGGGTGTGAAGAAGATGTACGCAGACAAGAGAAATATTTTCTTTTGGGCAGGCATGAAGCACGATGTAGTCCATTTCATCGCCAAATTCCTAGAGTGTCAACAAGTGAAAGCCGACCACCATCACCCGGCAGGCCTCCTACAACCACATGATGTTCCTATGTCCAAGTGGGAAGTCATCTCTATGGATTTTGTTGTGGGGTTGCCGCTCACATCTCATAGAAACAATGCCCTTCTTGTGATAGTGGATAAGTTAACCAAGAGTGCTCATTTTATTTCGATTAGAGACACTTACGATGTCACTGATGTGGCACGTGTGTTTGTAAGTGAGGTTATTCGTTTGCACGGGATACCTAAGAAGATCATTTCAGATAGGGACTCCAGATTCACTTCTAGGTTTTTGACAAGTTTGTAGTCAGCATTGGGGACTCAGTTGAATTTAAGCAGAGCTTATCATATTGAAACAGATGGGCAAACCGAGAGAGTAAATCAAGTCATGGAAGATATGCTCAGGATGTATGTCATGGATAATCAAACCTAGTGAGAGAAGTACCTACCTTTGGTAGAGTTTTCCTACAATAACAGTTTTCATAGCTCCATCAGAATGCCACCCTACGAAGCTCTGTATGGAAGGCCATGCAGAACGTCATTGAGTTGGGATAGATTAGAAGACCGAGTAACATTTGGGCCATAATTGATTCAAGAGATGGAGGAACAAGTGATTCGAATTAGGCAGAGACTAAAGGAAGCACAGGATAGGCAGAAAAGTTATGCGGATGCACACAGGACCGACTGAAGTTATGAAGTGGGAGACCAGGTTTTCATTCATATCAGGCCTAATAAGAGTACCATACGGTTCAGGAAGGGGACAAAGTTGTCACCTCAATTTATAGGACCGTTCAGAATCCAAGAGAAAATTGGACCCATTGCCTATCGTCTCATACTTCCACCCCACTTGCATAAAACTCATAATGTTTTTCATGTATCTGTTTACATCATTATGTTGCTGATGAATCACATAAACTAAATTGGAAGGAATTGCAGGTATCGGACGTGGGAACTCTCATGGTAGAACCGTTACACATATTGTACCATAGAGTTCGACAGCTCAGGAACCGTCTGGTAGACCAAGTTAAGGTCCAATGGGACAAGTATAGTCCAGGATCTGCTACTTGGGAAGACGTAGAGACACTATGATGAGACTATCCCTCACTTTTTTGACAACCTCGAGAATATGTTTCTCGAAGGCTGGGTGTATGCAACACCACCTTTTGACTTAGACAGCTAGGATTACCTAAGGCCTACACTTTTATTTTCTATTCACAGTGAAACTATTAAATGATACACTTAAACTTTTAAGATGTATGAATCTTTATGAATGTTTAAATGTGTTTGGATAATGATGGATATGATGTGATATATTGTGAGAATGTAAATTTTATGAATGTTTAAATATTATTGATGATGATGGATATGATGCGATCTACTATGTGAATGTAAATTTTATGAATGTTTAAATGTTATTGATGATGATGGATATGATGTGATATATTGTGTGAATCGGAATCCTATGAAGGTTTAAATGCTATTAGAATGATGTTGGATATGATGCAATCTATTTTGCAAATGATAACTTTATGAATGGGTGTTGAAATTGAATTATGGGATATTATGAGATCTATTTCTAACTTGAAAACTTTGATGTTAAGTTGTTGGTACAAGGATACCAAATTAAAATTATGATTGTATGCAATTACATGAGGAAAGTGCATAGAAATGTATGAGTTTGTATTACAGACTAATCTTTAGGTTATGGGCTATGAAATAGCCAAGGGATAATGATGATGAAAATGGATGTCATGACCACTAGCCGAGAAAAATTATGGTATGAATTTTTGTATGTGAAATTATATTGGTTTGGATGCATTGCTATGATATGTGGACCAGTGCAGGATTTCAGGTGATGAGACTGCCCAAAACTGAATAAACGATGACAAAATTCCCAGCAACACGGTGCCACTGTAAATTCCATTGTAGGGTGTGGACCCTAGTTATGATTAGGAGGCGTGGAGGCATTTCCCACCATGTATCCTCTGAAACCTAAAGTCATGGGAGGACGATGTTAGCTCACGTTCCCCTAGACGTGTGATGATGACTTTCAGTTGCCTACTGGGGAAGCTTGTTCAAGGTAGTGAAACTTCCACTTACAGGTTCTATTTGGAGTTAGGTCAATATAGTTGACGCTCCAATATATTTCAGCAGAGGAAGGATAGGAATGAAGATGGAAGTAAGTTAGGGAGGAAGGATGAGTAGAAATAGTTGAGAGAGTATGGAGATTTGTCTTATGGTGGAATTTATTGTTTTTCCCTTCTAAAAAGAAAATGTGTATATATGAATATTCATAATTACGTAACTAAACCACAGTTGTCTAAATAAAATTGTTGAACTAGATAATTGTAATTAAAGGATTTCGTAAACATTTGATTGGTTTATTGTCTTTTATAAAAGAATAGTCGTGTTGATTGGATTGGATGCATACATAAATTACTATAAGGGAGATAGTTATTGATTATTAGTACATGCATGAGACTTGTATGTACTAGCTACACATGCATTTCTTGTACATGTACACTAGTATGTATGAGTTTTCTTGTCTTACTTACTAATAATGTCGGTTAATTTCTATGAATGTGTGAACCATGTTTCTTTTCCTTTGTATCATAAAATACCTTAACTTCGGGATGAAGTTTCTTGAAGGGTGGGTGTATGTAACAACCCTGGTTAAATAGTTGCATAGGGTTTATTAAGGATAGTTAATTAAATAATTAACTATCTTAATGTGTATTAGTTAAGTAATGATTAACTATTAATAATAATATTTATTTATTTATTTATTGTTTAATAAATGTCGATTAATTAATTAATTGATTACTTAACACATTCGATGGTTTGGGTAATGAATTAAAGGGCTTAATAACTTTAAATTATTTATTATAAGACTTTATGTATGCAAGGGGAGAAAGAAGCATTGAGTGGAGGGATAAGGAAATAAATGGTAAGATAAGGTAATGAATGGATGGATAAGGTGGGTGGCATTAAAGGAGGGTAGGGAGTCGGTGAATGGGGGGAGATATAACTAGGAAGAGGCCTTTGGGAAGGAGGACTATGAAAAATTGGGAGAAGAGGACTGTATTTGGCTGTTGGATATTTTTCTGGTTTTGGGAGTTTGGTTTTGGAGTTTGGGTGAACTGTTGCAGGGGGCACCAGGTTGCAAGGAGTTTTGGGCTCGGGGGCCAGGAATCCTGGAGCTAGGGAGCCAGATAGGCTGCTCCTAACTGGCTAGGTGGTTAGTCGGTTTTGGGCAGGGTTTGATCAGAGCATCAAGCAGAGTTTGGATAGAGAAGCAGAAGGGACAACCAGAGAGAGGGAATTTAGCATCAAACAAAGGTATTTTTATTTATGAATTTGTTGGGTTATGCGGTTGTTATGAAATTTATTAAATTGCTCTTCGTAAATTTAAATTTTTGTTGCTTATATGCCGAATGAAATTGCTTATTGTTGATGCTGAATAATCTTAATGTTTAAATTATGAATTTTATTAGCCTTAATTCAATTAGTTTCTTACAAGAAATGACTACTAATGCACCAGACATGATTACTATCCCTTGCGTAAGAGATCTCTGCCAAAAAATACTCCTTAACAACCTGCATATGGGTTGTTGTAGTGAACTGTACTCCTCATCTAAAGACACCAATTATGTAAATGGAAATGCAAACCTAAAGGGGCATGAACAACAACACCTCAATGATAAAAATATAGTATGTGGGTATTAGCCTCAGCTTTACTCCACCTAGTTGTCTCAAATCGCCCCAACTTAAGGAAAAAAGAGCCACAAGGGATGTTCCCTTCCTCACTCAACTCGACCTCAAGGGAAATACTATGACCCAATGATAAAAGACAAGTTCCCACGTAGAACAGACTTGTACCACATAAGGATATGCACCCAACATGACTGTAGTGCACCCAAAATGAAGAAAATCACCCCCCAAAATGGAAGACTCAACCTCCACTCTCTAAAAACTCACTACTTCAGTACCCACTAATTTGTTTGAGATCTGTCTCACCTTCCTTCCTTCAATTGACCTCCACAAGCAAGTAGTCCCTTGTTATCAAGACAAATCCAGCTACAACGAAACTAATTGAAGAAATATAAAATGATCTCTTCTTCTAAGTTGGCTAGGGTGTATCGTTGCAACACAGAAACTAGTAAACAAATAAGGGTTTCCAAAAACCATAGAAAACTCTCCAAGAGTTCTCCAAATCTAGTTTCTCAATGAGAAAATGCAATAATGATGATAGACTCCTCCTATCCCATTTTTTTTTTATACTTCTAACTTGATCTTTTTTGTCCTTCTCTTATGAATGTGGGACAATAACCTCACTTGAATTTTTTGTTGTTCTTCATGTTCCCTTGATTATTTTCTTCTCTATCCCACGAGAACTCAATTATCTTAGCAGAATTCTCTCTTAGAGAGATTAGGAAGCTGGGGACATTACAGTCCTCCCCACCCAAGATTGCTTTCCCTCAAGAAATATTAATCCTGTATGTTGAAGTAATTTCTCTCCTTCCCATGTAGCTTCCTCGATAGGAAAATCCTTCCATTTGACAAGGTACTCCCTGACAGTTTGGTTCTTTAGATTCCTCTCCCTGATCACCAAAATATCCTTCGGAACAAAACTCAACTGCCTCTCTTCATCTACTGGTGGTAACTCAATAGAGGTGGCGATATGTTGTCTCAATTCCTTCTTGAGACATGAAACATGGAAGACATTATGTATTTTTCATTCCTCTAGAATCTCTAGTTCATATGCCACCTCTCCTATGCACCTAGAAATCTTGTAGGGTCCATAGAATCTGGGTTTCAATATTTCTACCCCCTTCATCTTAAGTGACGACTTCCTATAGGGTTGCAAACATAGGTACACTAAGTCCCTGAACTCAAAGCTACGTTCCACTCGATGCCTGTCTGCATAGACCTTTTGTTGATTCTGAGTCATTTGAAAATTTTTCTTAAGGGTCCGTAGAATATCCTAACTCTCCTAAATCTAATATTTAGCTTTAGGTTCTCTGTTGTCTCCAAAAACCCGATCCAAAAATGTAGGCACATCATATCCATACAAATCTTGGAAGGGTGTCATCCCAATCGACATGTGATAGGTTGTATTGTAGCAGTGCTCACCCAAGTGTAGCCACTTTATCCAGGTCTTATGTTGGCCTGACACATAATTCCTCAGACATCCTTCAAGCCATTTATTCACAATCTCATCATGCCTGTCCATTTGAGGATGGTAGCTCATGCTAGGTGTCAGTTATGTACCAACTAACCTAAAAATATCCTGTCAAAATCCTCCAATTAACCTGCTATCTCTGTTGCTAACAATAGTTTTTGGCAACCCATGCAATCATAATACCTCTCTGAATAACAACTCTGTTACATGTGCTGTAAAATATTTGAAGGGTATGGAAAAAAAATGTGCAAACTTCGTGATCCTATCATAAATAAAATATTTTCCTTGCACCTGGGGCAACCCTATGATGAATTCTATAGAGATGCTTTGCCATTTTTGTTCTGGGATGGGAAGTGGCTAAATTAATTTGGTTGGTTGAGTATGCTCCACTTTTTTTGGTTGGAAGACTTTGAATTCCCTCACGAATCTCAACACATCCATCTTGAGGCCTTTCCACGTAAATATTTCCCTGATCTTCCTGTAGGTTTTCAAGTACCCAGGGCATCCCGCCAAAGGTGAACTGTGTGCTTCCTGCATGATTGTTTCCTTCAGTTGAGATTCTACTACTAAATAGATCCTGTCTTTGTAATAAATTATGTCATCCATAACTCGGTACCAATCATCTTGGATCCGACCGTTTAGGATCTCACGAGAAAATCTATCCTTGGAGTATTCTACCAACATGAGATATTTCCAATCAACTGAAATATCCATGGGGGAGAGACAGGATGGTACTCTGGAAAGGGCACTGACCACCAGGTTGTGCTTTCGCTTCACGTATTCAATCTTGAAATCATATGCTTGAATTTTACTTATCCAATTATGTTGCCTCTCACTCAATTCTTTCTGCTCCATGAGGAACCTTAGGTTGTTATGATTTGTCTTCAATTTGAACTCCTAACCAATTACTGTCTGAATTTGGCCAATGCATGCATAATGGCCAACATCTCCTTGTCATATATTGAATAATGTCGCTCATACTCCCTAAGTTTGTGGCTCTCAAAAGCAATAGGATTATTATTTTTCATCAACATGGCTCCTATCCCTATCCCTGAAGCATCACACTCAATAACAAATGCTTGAGTGAAGTCTGGTAAGGATAGCACAAGTCATGAAATCATTACACGTTTCATTTTCTCAAATATCATATGCACCTCATATGTCCAACTGAAATCTCCTTTATTAGTGATATGTGTAAGAGGTGTGGTCAACTGTGAGAACCCCTAAACAAATTTCCTGTAATAAGTGCAGAGCCCTAGGAAGATTTTCAATTCTGTCAAATTTCTGGGGGTAGGCCACTCTATAATTTTCGTGATTTTCTCCAAGTGTACCTGGACACCATTTTCCCTTATCACATGCCCCAATTAAATCATCTCAGTCATGCCAAACTCACATTTGGACTCCTTTGTGTAGATATGTTTCTCCTCCAAAATCCCCAATACCTAATCCAAATTCCTAAGATGATCCTCCCAATTCCTTATATAAATGAGAATATCATCGAAGAAGACCAACAAAAATTTCCTCAACTTCTTATTGAACACATGGTTCATGCATGATTGGAATGTAGCAGGGGCATTGGTTAGCCCAAATGACATAAGCAAGTACTCATAATTCCCATAATGGTATCAGAAGGCATTCTTTTGAATGTCATGCTTTCAAACTCGAATCCGGTGGTATCGTGAACGAAGATCAATCCTCGTGAAACATTTTTCTCCCCTCAACTCATCCATCAGTTCATCGATCCTCAGAATTGGGTACCTTTTCTTTATGTTTTTCTTGTTAAGTGATCAGTATTCAATGCACATCCTCATGGAACCATCCTTTTTCTTAAACAATATCACCAAAGAGGCAAAAGGGCTAGAACTAGGCCAAATGTGACCCATCTTTAACAAATCCTTGATGGTTTTTTCTATCCCATCTTTGTACATATTGGGATAGCGGTAAGGATTGGTTATGATAGCTTGAACCCCTTCTTCTAATTATATAATATGTTAAAATCCTCTATCTAGGGGTACTCCTGGAGGAATGTCAAAAAAAACCATCTTATTTTTGCGAAGCAATCCCTGAATATCGTCTAGATACTATCGAGTTTGATCTAGTGGCTCTATGTCTCCATGTTGCATCATTACCTCCATACTCTGAAATGACACAATCTTGGGTGGATACTAGTGCATAGCCCGTAAAACCACATTTTTTCCATATGGTCCCATGAACTCGATCTCCATAGTCCTCTAATCAGTAGTGTATTTCCCAATGGAGTATAACCATTGAACTCCAAGCACCACATTAGTGTCTGGCACATCCACCACAAAGAAATCATCTCTCAACGTATAATTCCCCATGGTCATTTTCAACTTGGGGATCCATCTAGTGCACTCCATTTTATAGCCTCCAGGTATTATCACGGTGAATCCCTCAAAATCCTTCGTTGGAATCTCTCACATGTCCACCAAAGCTACATCTACAAATTTGTGGGATTCCCCACTATCAATCAACACCATAACCATGTGCCCCTACAGGACTCCTCGGAATCTGAAAGTGTGGTACCTAGGAATTCCCGACATGGATTCCATAATAGGGCCCATAGCCCTAGCCTGTGATGTCACCTCACTTGATGTTTGGTGTCCCTTTTCTTGTTCCTTCTACTCTTCTTTATCATCATTATCATTGTTCGAATAAACCTCAATATAATGAGCCTTGTTGGTCTTGTCTTTCCTGGAACACTTGTGCCCTGGTACCCATGACTCCTGACAAATAAATAATAATTTCTTCCTCCTTAGCTCCTTTCTTGTTTGTTCATCCATCTTTGGCTTCCCATCCCAATCCCTTTGAAATGGTTCAGTTTCCATGCTCTTTTTTAGGAAGGTGGGTTTCGAAGGAAACCTACTCTTAGGAACAACATCCTGCATGTCCCTAGTACGACTTATGATATCCTAAAAAGTGGTGGGTTTGTAGGCCTTCACTCATCCATGTAATGGCTCTGATAACCACTCAAATAAAAACATCACCAAGCGTGCCTCATATATGTCTATCACCATCATTTCTAATCTATGGAACTCAAAGGTAAATGCCTTTGGGCTAACTATCTGCTTGAGTTGAGACAACTCTCGAAAACGAATCTCTGGGTATTTCATGTCAAACCTCTCAATGATCCTCTGTGTGAAATCAAGGTATGAAGTGCTGCCTAAATGAACTAGTGTCACTAACCCATGGTACAACCACTCATGGGATTCTTTGTCCAAATGCAGGGTGGCAAGATTAATAGCATCAGTTTCATCCATTTTGTTGAGCTGGAAATAAGTGTCTGACTTCTTCACCCATTCTCTAGCAATGCATTTTGATGACCCATCAAGGTTTGGAATGGTCACTTTTCCCAATGTGTGTTGTAACTCTATGTTTTGGGACAACGTCCCCTTAGACCCCCTAGGCTCATTCTTTCTTTTTAAGTGGAAAAAATAATGAAAGACGTGGCATCCTAGAAATCATCTCCCAATCTTTGGTACTCCTCCAAATAAGCTCCAAAGGGTGTATTGTGATAATTCTACTCCGTTCACCTTGATGCATCATTATCAAGGAATTGAGGCATGGTAGGCCTATGTATCCTAGTGTAAAAATGGGGGTGGCTCTGCATGGTGGTGAGATAATGGCTTCCTTCCTCATTAATATAATTCCTTTCACCATTATGATTTTTATTTTCTTGACTCCCCATGGTGTTAACTTCCATCTGCCCCATCAAATCCATCATTTCTTTCTGGCTCCTGGAAAAATCATTAAATGCACTAAGAAGACAGCTGAAAGAATGTTCATCTTTGTCACTCATGATGTCTTCATCCTTATCTACCTTATTTACCTCAGGCTGAGATTCTAATTCTTAAACTGGTTCTTCCCTTTCCAATGGAGATTCTCAACTCTGGTATATCTTCCTTTGTGGGTGACATTCTTCCTATCCTCCCTATTCATTTACTGCCCAATTATTTTAACTTTCAGATCCCCACAGTTGAGCGAGGAACATGCTGTGATACCACTGTAAGATTCCCTACCAGATTCTTCTTATGTTTGGTTGTTGTTGTGTTAGGAATTTAGATCTTTTGGTTTGGATGTAAGAGGAATTTTAATTATTGAAACAATAATTCCAATCTAGTGACAATATTAAGAAATATAGCACATATAACTCATTTCTGGCTACCCATTATTTAATAGCAATTGATTGAAAAATAACAACATTACTCATAGATAGAGAACAACAAGTAAGAGAACCTGGATTATTTCTGTAGGTGATTTCTCATGCAATGAAGAATATAAGTTGAAATGCATTACACCAACACCATTTTATGAGAATACCCAGGTCTGAAAATGACTGTTAGGCACCCAGTAGATAGGAAAAATGACTGCTAATGCACCAAATCTAATTCCTACCCCCTGCATAAGAGACCTTTGCCACAAAATACTCCTTAACATCTTCCGTATGGGTTTTGGTAGTGAGTTGTTCTCCTCAGCTGAAGACACCAATTCTGTGAATGGAAATGAAGACCCAAAGGGGCATGAACAACAGTGCCTTGATGATAAAAATAGAGTATGTGGGTATCAACCTCATCTTTTCTCCACTAAGTAGTCTCAAATCGCCTTAACTGAAGGCAAAAAGAGCCACAAGGGATGCACCCTTCCTCACTCAACTCGACCTCAAGGGAAATACCATGACCCACTGATAAAATACAAGTTCCCATGTAGCACATACTTGTACCACACAAGGATATTTTCCAAGCCTGATTGTAATGCACACATAATTAAGAAACACAAGGCCAAAAATGGAAGACTCGACCTCCACTCTCTAAAAACTCGATGCTTCAATAACCACTGATTTTTTTGAGATCCAACTCACCTTCCTTCCTTAAATCGACCTCAGCAAGGAATCCCATGTTATCAAGACAAATCCGGCCACAATGAAACTAATTGAAGAAATCTAAAATGATCTCTTATTCTAAGCTAGCTAGGGTGTATCGTTGCAACACTGAAACCAGTAAACAAAGAAGGGTTTCCAAAAACCCTAGAAAACTCTCCAAGAGTTCTCCAAATCTATTTTCTCAATGAGCAAATGAAAGAATGATGATAGACTCCTCCTATCCCCTTTTGTTTTTATACTTCTAACTTGAGCTTTTCTTTCCTTCTCTTGTGAATGTGGGATAATAATCTCACTTGAATTGTTTTTCATTCTTCATGTTCCCTTGATTATTTTCCACTCTAGCCCACAGGAACTCAATTAGGCTAGTAGAATTCTCTCTTAGAGAGATTAGGCAAATGGGGACATTACACTATGCAACTGTACCAAGCTCTGGGAGCTTTCTTTAACCCATATAATGTCTTATTTAATATGTACACTTTGTTTTATTGACCTGGAACCTCATAGCCTTGTGGTTGTTCAACATACACTTCTTCTTCTACATGTCCATTAAAAAATGATGATTTTACATCCATTTGATAAATAAACCATTTTTTCTATGCAGCAATGGCTAACACAATTCTGACTATGTCCATGTGTGCAACTGGCACAAATGTTTCATTGAAATCAATTCCATGTTGTTGTGTAAAACCTCTTGCAACTAATATTTCCTTGTGCTTCTGCACATTTCCTTCTGCACCTTTCTTGGTATTATAAATCCACTTGACACTTATCACATCCTTGTATTTTGGTACATTTACCAATTTCCATGTCTGATTATTCTCTATGCATCTAATTTATTCATCCATGGTTTCAGACCATACATCAAATTTTACAGCTTCTTCAAAAATTAATGGATCATCTATTAGTGAAAATAGAGAAAAGACTGAAAATGAATTTGTTGTATCAACATTAAAGATGTCGCACAAACTTCTTTACTTCTTGGTAACAAATTTGATGATGTTAGATGTGGAGATGTATAACTACTTGGACTTCTTCTTGGAGTTTGTTGCAATCTAGGTGTGGACTGCGCACCTACAGATCTCACTGGAGTAGTTTGAGCTGGGATTTGTGCCATAGTTCCAGGAGTGGAAGGAACTGTGCACTGACTTGTACATGGTATTTTAACCACTTCATATTCAGAGTCATCATGCTCAATAGCATCAATAATTATGACTATCCTTTCTATGCTTCCATCCCATGCTTCATTCTCCACAAATTGAACATTGTGACTGATTATAACTTTCTTTGCAATAGGATCATACAGTTTGTATTCTTTTCAGTCTTCAGAGTACCCAACAAATACACTTCTATCCTTTGTTATCTAACTTCTTTCTCATCTCAACTGGAACAAGTGTGTATGTGACACAACCAAATACTTTTAAGTGCACCACATTATGCTTCATTCCTATCCAGGCTTCTTGAGGAACTTTGATTTTTACACTCTTTGTTAGACAACTTCTCATGATGTATAATGAAGTTTCTACTGCCTCAGCCTAGTACCCGTTTGAAATTTGTTTGGCTACCAACATACTGCGTGCCATTTCCATGATGGTTCTGTTAACTCCCCAAATAAATCATTGGTTTTATTTGATTAGTAGATGATAGGTTGGTCCCTAAATTCATTTTTTAAATTTATAAGCAATAAGATTAGAGAGTCTGTTTTTCAAAATAATCCCAAAAGACATGTTGGTTTTGTTTCGGTCAAGAAATTGGTAAAACAACAGGATTCAGTGGTTTAGGCGAGCCCACCGCGTGCTCATTAACCACCGAAAATGTTCATTTTCGGCAGAAAAAGGGGTCGAGATATAAAGCATCCAACCACCAAAAATGTTTCCACGAGCAGAAAGAAAGCTCATGCTTTCGCACGAGCCAGATGTCAAGAACCGTTATAATGATGGGATATGCAACCGCCGAAAGCTCGCATCGTGGGAGATGATGTTCGTTCATGGTTTTCAGTCAGCAGAGGTTCAAAGCACATGCATATTATCCATTTGATGAATCATTTCAAATCCTCGCAGTGCTGTCATTACCAGACACGATTGCACGGAGCGTCTCGCCTTTTCGGTGGCAGTTACATCAAACATCATTAGCAGGTTGTTCATTCATTTTTTAATTCAATGTGTTGTGATGAAGCCCGAGGATCTCTGAAAACAACTACAATCATGCGATTTCATCAACGAAATGGGGTTTTCAAAATCTGGATTCCGCTTTTCTCTGGTGATTAGTAAGTCGTCTCCAAGTTCAGCCAGCGTTTCGAGCCAAGGAAATTAAATCGGGTCATCAGGTAAGACTGGAAGCCATCTCCTGTCAAAAATTTCATAAATACAATTTGCCCCGAAAATGTGAAGTTTCGGCCTTCTCCAGTTTAACTGTCATTTGAATAAGAGTTGGTATTTTAATAAACTTATCAATCATATGTTCGGTCAAAGGTTTTCACCGTTCGTTTATGAGTAATATCGACTATATTTTTAGTTCCTAGAACCGGGTTTTCCAAACACCTGGTTATCCACAGTTTCATATACAGTTAGTATTAAACCATGGCAAAAGAAACCCCTGCCTTAAGGTCCGAGGCAGATGGCATATGGTATTTCGAGGAGCATCCAGAGGTTGCAGAATATTTTAAACAGGTCGGGGTTCTTTCATATTGTGAGAAATTAACAGTCTTCCACCAACAAATTGCTGAGGCCTTTGCCCTCTCATATGATGGCAGGATTGCCAAAATAGGCAGAGAGGAGTTCATAATTGATGAGGCATCTATTGCCGAATACACAGGGTTGCCTAGGAAAGGGGTTTGCTGGTTCAAAACGTCTTCACCTTCAAATGTTGAGTTCAGGTCCTATCTGTTGCCAATCCATAAAACTTTGACATGGAAGAAGGACATTCCCATGTCCTGTCTGGAGCTAAAATGGCAGACATTGCTGAAGGCAATTTTGGTATACATAACCTGTGAAGGACGTTATAACAGGGTGATGTACTACCATTTCAAACTGTTAAATCACTTCACAGGAAGGGAACACTTAAATATACCCTATTTCTTTCATAAGACTCTGGTTAAAATGGAAAAACAGGTAAAGGCTCAGCCCACTAAAGTGTCAAGCAGAATATCTCATCAAGGGTTGATTACCCTCCTCATCAAAGAAGCTCTTCACATGAAGCAAGTAGAATGGAGTTTCTTCTTATTCTGGAACGAGTTTCAGACAGAGAAACCTCCAGAAATGAAATCAAAAAAGTCCAGAAGGAGGAATGACCCTACTAATCACAAGAGAAGGAAAGGGATTTCAATGCCCAAGGATTCTATAAAGGCAATACCCAGCAGCCAGGGAGGAACCAAGAGGAAGTTAAAACTTGAAGACAGAAACCTTATGACAGGGAAAAATCCTCTCAACCTTCCTTATAGTGACTCTAGTTCAGAGGGAGAGATGGAAAGGGCACAGGACAAATTGCACATCAAGCAAGATGTAAAACTGAAAATCAAAACACACAGGCAACCGAAAGCAGAAGCTTCATCCAGCAAACCTCAGAAAGGTAAGACCAAGAAAATCAATAAGCTTCTGTGAGAAATTTATGAGATGGAAGTACTTGAGAGAGTGATAAAAAAGGCAAACACAGATCTAACAGAGAAGGTTGCTGAACTTTTCAAAGAGAATGAAATCCTTAAAGAAAAGCATGATTCAATCAAAAGTAGAAACAGGGAGTTGATTAGGGAAAACATGAATTTATACAGGCAGCTAAGAGTCCTAAGGCTCAAGCTAAAAAAGTTTGAATCACCTGAAGAAGAACAAACAGGGTTAGACACCTTGGCCAATCTGGCCACAACCATAATAGATGTAACAGATTCTCCTGCCCAGTCAACAAAGATTCGAAGGTCTGCTCGAATAAAGACTACAACATCCCAGAAAGCATGAGCGTTAAAAGAAGTTTCAAAGCAGTCATTTTTGAAATTTTGAAAGGTCTTCAAAGTGCAACATTCAGTGGTTTAGGCGAGCCCCACTATGCTCACTAACCACCGAAACAGGCACTTTCGGTGGATAACTTACCAGGAACTGTTCCAGTCAACCACCGAAAGTCTGTATATTCAGAATTCGAATAAGTTTTTGCACAGGTCAGCGATTTTTGACATGAAAAGGTTTGGGACCTTTTCCAATCCATATCTAATGAATTATCAGACTTAGTTCAGCTGTCATTTCGGATATATGATGAAGAAAAGGATTTTTCAAAGACATATGGGCAATTTCATTTGAACTAGAAAACAGAGTATTTCACCACCTCAGCTAATTCGACCTGATCTCCATGGGAGAATGATCTTTAGCCTTGGAAGGYTGTCTACACATCATCAACGGTMAACAGAAGAAAATCAGGGATTTGATCTCRTTTTCAGGGAATATCCCACTTATTGTGAAACAGTTTTTGATTTACTATCTTTARWTGATTTGATCCAWGTTTTTAGGATCAAAMAAYTGTTTTGTAATCTAATAAATATTAGAAAGAAABATGAACCAAGGGTTCGACCTTGGAGACTAGTTCAGACTATGTAACTCAGAACTTCTCATTTCCATATGAAGTAAAACAAGCTTCTTTTGCCATACCTGTTCAGATTCCACTTTCCTGTCTATTCTATATTTGCACTTGGATATTATTCATGTTGTTATGCTTGTCTAATGCTAGATAATTGTCATCTTATCGCTGCGTTCATAAGTTTAACTCTGCAAATATTTTTTATGATTTTTATAATTGGCCATTCATATATGTCTATATGTGATTCTGCTGGTATAAGAATTATTTCTCCATCCATCACTTATTTGTCAACTCTCTGAACATCTGTGGTTGAAAGCCTTGTCCATCTTGATGTGTTCATGCATGATTTGAGTGAAAATTGATCCAGTCATCCGACTTGTTCCAAATTCATACATTATTTAGAAAATTACTTCAAAAAGAGTTAGTTACCAAGCACCTTTGGTCTGCAACCACAAAGGGTTTCTTGGAGAGATAACAGGTTCGATTCTTCCTCTCTATGATACCATTTTTTTGTGGTGTATATCATGTAGTAAATTTCTTGTAAATACCATGACTGTCTTTACAAAAGTTATGAAATTCTCTTGAAACATATTCACCTCCTATGTCAGTTCTTAGAACCTTGATGTAATAACCACTTTGCTTCTCCAAGAGTGATTTGAACTCTTGAAAACAACCCAATGCATCAAATTTATGTTTTAAGAAATATATCCATGCTTTTCTTGAGAATTTATCAATAAATGTAAAAAAATATGTACTACCTCCTATAGATGGAGTTTGCATTGGTCCAAAAATACCTGAATGCACAATTTACAATGGAGCTTTTCTTTGTATGACTTGCGAACTGGAAATGACTCTCTATGATGCTTTCTAAATATGCAGCCTTCACATATTCTTTCTATTTTTTCTATTAATGGAAAACCTTTCACCATATCCTTTGTGTGTAGCAACTTCAGACCTCCAAATTTTAAGTGTCCAAATATGAAATTCCAAAGCCAGGAATCATCCCGCACTTCATATTGGAATGTTTCCTACATCTTTGCGCCATTGTATTATTTTTCTTTAAAACTGCACGCACTACCTTTTCCTTATTTGGAAATGCACGCACTTACTTCTTCGCTTTATTTTTTGACTACAGTGTCTGACTGCACATATTTTTCTTCACCAACATCTTGCATTGTTTTTATCTTCATAGCTAGTTTCAATGTCAATGGGAACATTCTGTTACTTGTCATCTGAATTCTTGCAATAAGTTGATTGCTTAGATATATGTCCATAATCACACAGTGATTATCTTCCATGTAGCTTTTGTATCCTTTCTATAACAACTGTCCTATGCTCATCAAATTACGCTTTAGACTAGAAACATAATATTCATCAGGCATAACTTTTTGTTCTCCTTGTTTAGTTAAAATGTTAATATTGTCTTTTCCTGAGACAATGACTTGGATATATGTTCCAAGTGTAACTTTAGTTTGGACTGACTTATCCGAATTAGAAAATAGTTCTAAGTTTCCTGTCATGTGATTACTACAACCTCAATCTAAATGCCATATTTCACATGGACTTTCCTAAGAAACATGGCATTCAACTGGTGAGACTATAGGCATTGCTTTAGCACGCACCATAAACATAGGACTGGAGGCAGTATTTGCATTGTTTGACTGATATTGACCTTTCTTGTTCTGATTATATTCTCTTCCTACACTCATATGCATAATGTCCATACTTTTTACAGTAATGTCATTGAATATTTGATTTATAATTTTTTTGATTACTTGGTTGATTGGTATTTGGGTTTTGACCTCTTCCACTAGTGTTTCTAGGACTGCTACTACTTCCACCTCTGACAAAAATCGTTCCTCTACCTCTAGATTTATCTCTCCCCCTTCCTCTTCCACGACTTATAAATGACTACATAAAAAAATCATTCTCTAATGACATATTTGACCTATTTAATCTGTTTTCATGATTAACGAGGGAATTTTGCAGTTCATCTAGGCCAAACTGACTCAGATCATTGATCTCTTCTAGAGCCACAACAAGGGTATCAAATTTATGAGGAAGAATCCTAAGTACCTTATCAACAACCTTTTTTTCCTCTATGGTTTCCCCATGAAACTTAACTTGATTTATCAGGCCAATAACATGGGTGTAAAATGAATCTACTAAATATGAGTCTTTCATTGACAAATTTTCAAAATATCTTCTAAGAATTTGTAGTTTTTAAGTCTTGAATTTATCCATACCTTGATAAGAAGTTTGTAGTATATCATGTGCTTCCTTGGCTTGCTTTGTTGATGAAACTCTTGGGAGTATGCTCACAAGCATGGCTTCATGTATGTAAAACATCATCTTTCCATCCTTCTTCCTTTGATCTTTCAAAACATCCTTCTTAGCTTGTGTGAGAGAATTGTACGTTGCTTGATCTGTTGGTTCCACATAGCCATTTTTTACTATCTCCCATATATCTTCACCCCGAAATAATGCCTTCATGGTCAATGACCATAACTTATAATGTTTTCCTGTAAAAGTAGGAGGTTGTAGATTTGAGGTAGACGTCATATTTTCACCTTACAATAGAGTTTCTACTATTGAAACTTACTCTGATAAAAATTTCTCTAATCAACCTGATCTGATAGAACATGTTCTCATAGAACTTGTTCTGATAAAACCTTCTCTGATAAAACCTGTCTCTGATACCAGATCTCAGGTCTACAACATGCAAACAAACTCTACGTAGTGTAGTTGTAAAGACTGTGTGCTACAAAAATTAGTTGTTGAACTCTCAGGGCTTACCATGTAGTTTACAGACTACATGATTTATTGTACATTGTGATAGTAACACTAAATAAAAAAAAATATTTTCACTATGCTAATATTTAACACATAAGCTCACAAATAGAGCAAAACTCAGAAATACTCATAAAAATGTCAACACACAAAATACTTTATATATATTAAGAACTTGGGCGTTGTGAACTAATAAAGAATATAATAACTATGTCGATCTTCGACTTCAATAATTTATGAAAAAATTCTACAAGCTTGCAAAACCAGAGCTTGAGATCTTAGATTTATTGACTCCTTACATAGTTGTTGTTGCTTCTCTCTATTGAATATTACATACTATTTTTTCTATCCTATCGACTACTTACAAACTCGAGCATATATATACTAATACTAAGACTTCCTGCAGAAGTAAAACCGAATTAAACAATTAAGACGATAATTAATTTCGACTAACTCTCATTTGCATAACAGAGCTCGATAAAAATAAAAAATTGGCTCATTAGATAAACTCCTAGGAGCACTTATCCTTGTTGTGTTTGACAGAATAAACGAGTCTATTTTATGTGACAGACGGAGTCTACGTAAGCATGAAGCTTACGATTTATAATTAATATTTCCAACAGTTTTCTCTGGAGGTTTTCGAAGTAGTGGCAAATGAAATTGGAGTAGAACGAGTGGGAATACATCTCTCTCCATTTGTAGAATTTCAAGAATCAAGTGACTCAGATCCTAATGCACTTGGGATTTACATGGTTGAGTCCTTGAACCCAGAATATAAACTTCATTTGAACCAATTTGAGTTTGTTTCCAATGAGGAGGGAATTCAAGGGATAATTATTGGTTGTGGGAGGTTATGATAGAGAAGATGGAAATGAAGCAATTGCAAGCGGCGAGGCTAATCTTGTCATTTATGGTCAAATTTTTCTAGCCAACCCATATTATCCTAGAAGAATTGAGTTAAATTCTCCTCTCAACAAATAAAACATAAAAACCTTTTACACCCCCGATCTTGTAGTTGGATACACAAACTATCCATTCGTGGAATGAACAATCCATGGATATAACTTCAATCATACCCTATAGAAAAACCTTCCTTATTTCTATTATTTTCTGTAATTAAATATGGGTTATCAACCTTTTATAATACCTTGAACCAATAAGAAAGGTATATATATGTTTTCACTACTTGTTTCTTTTTCATCAATATGGCATATTGGTATCTACCTTTTCATCAATATGGCATATTGGTATCTACCTTGAGTAGATCGTTTAAGGTGGAGGATATTTAGCCATTGTTTCAATGCAGTCATTATTTGGAAGTGGAGGATATTTAGTATATATCATTATGATATTTTTTTTTTGTTTGCTAGTTTGTCCATGAACTGCGAGACTATCTTGTGGCTGAGAAACTGCAACTCAAGGGCATATAAGCCATTAAAATCACCCGAGGATCGTACATGGCCTGAACCACACCAACCCTTAACATGGATGGATTTTTTGTCCCCACAGGTTTCGAACCGGTGACTCTAACATCACAGAGTGCCTTAACAACACACTTTGTCACTGACTGTCCTACACCTCGGGGACACATATCATTATGATATTTACTTTGAGTATTATTGTAGATATTTAGTCATTGTTTTAGGATTTAGAATCTTCAATTATTCATTGTTAGAAGGTGGAGGATATTTAGACATTGTTTTAGGGTTTAGGATTTTTTTGTATTAGTGATATAACATTTGTAAACAATTGGTGTAAGCTTCCATATTAATAAGAGAGTTTGAATGTCCAATGAACATCAAATTATGTAGGGGTGGATTAAAATATTTGTACACTTTTCCCACTAAAAAAACAACATAAATAACATCATTGTTCAAAGATCATTTCCCTATTTTAATATTATGTCATCATTGTTCAAAGTTTATTTATTTGTTTTAATATTAAGTATCAATATACAATAAGCTTCCCGATATCTAGTTTTTGCAAGAATACTAGGTTTTTAAGTACAATGCATAATTATTTCCAACATATATATTTGCATGATTTCATATCTTGTTATAGGAAATTCAATCCCTTGATTTAGTGTTGAAAACAAGTAATTTATTTATAATGAAATGAATTTTTTTTGCTTCAATGTTGTATTATAAGTGTATTTTCATAATAATTGAAGAGATATAACCAAAGTTTTCATCCCATTTTCTTTGTGAATAAAATATTAAATAATTTTGTGATAAGAAAGTGTTGAATTTTTTTATTATATCCTTTTTTTTATTTTTATATATATAGTTTAAGATGTATTAATATTTTTAATTTTATTTAAAATGTTTTTTCCTTGAACGGAAATAATCATAATTTTGTATGCATAATAATGAAAGGAGGTTGCATTCTGCAAAGAGAATTTCATAAAATATAAGAAAAAGAACTTCTTTATATCTAAAAAGAAATTTTTAATATTAAATATTAGTATACATTTAATTGTTGTGTCTTTTAAAATAGTTCTCACTCTTGTTTTTCATTTTCCTTCTTTTTAATCTCATGGCATGTCTTTGGAGAAGGGTTCACATGATAGGTGGTAATGAAAGAATCATATAATAAAATATGTCAAATATAGTTCAAACTTCTAATGCACATAACACAAACAAAATATTAAAAAATAATAACACAAAATAAAAATAAAGAACCCTAAATTTTAGAAACTTCACTATCAATAACTTAGTATTGTTAGTATTCATAGAAGGGAATACGTTTATACCATAAAACTAGAAGGAACTACATTTATACCATGAAACTAGGTGGAACTATATCTTTAATAACTCAGTTGTGTTAGTATCCATAGAAGGGAATATGTTTATACCATAAAACTAAAAGGAACTGCATTTATACCATGAAACTAGGTAGAACTATATCTTTAACAATACTATAGAGAAATTACTTCAAGTGAATATGTCACCCTCATTCACCTAAGTCTTCATCTAGCAAATGCACTCCTCAAAAAGTTCAAGACTATAATTGTTGTCATGAATTACAAATTACACAATCATTCTTGACTCAAACCAAAGTTTGGAACCTTAGGAGTCCACATCCAACACATGACCCACTCTTTTGATAGGGTAACAACCCCCTATCAAAATTATACAATCATTAATAACCAAACTAAATATTGCACATGCCACTCCAAGTCTTACATTCATTTATCATTTTAAACAATAATACAACTACATAAATTACAATAGTGACTAACACCAATCTCTAAACTCTATACATGTTGATCCTCTAACTATAGCTAATGTTGTTAAGATTCTATTAAAAAATGCACATTCACGAAAGAAATAATGCATCATCATTACTCTTCACAAAAACCCATGAGAAAATTAGGGCATGAGGATCAATGATGGTACTTTTGGTTGTGCATATTTCCACAACGCTTTCTCAAGCATGAGGGATGACAAATCAAATTAACACAAAGTAGGTTACTTGGGGTTCCTCAAAGGTTTGGGGTTCCTCAAATGAAAAAATTTAAATAGATGAATGACTACTTAATCGTAAATGGAGTATACTAGATTTCGGATGGTTTCCACTTTGGATAACATCTCAAAATGTTTTTTCATATCCTCCAAATGGGACCCACAAATAGTTTGTAGGTTTTGTTAAATCAGTGAATAGCAAAGACATAGTGTCTCATTGCATAGTGCATCGTAACAAATCATAAATGCTACTCCAAATATCACGAGATTACACCCTATTATGCATTGGATTTTTATAATTAAAAATAAAGAATAGTTTTAACACGTGAATACAAAATGTACCCTTAGAAATCAATGGTGAGAAAACCTAGGAAGAAAATGAAGGATCAAGCCTTTCTTTTTTCTTATGAAATTTAAATTCAAAATTTAAATTCACTTACTCTTTTGATTATGGAACAATATGTCATTACAATAGGAATGAAATCGTTTTCTTCCTTTGTAGTGTAGTTTTTAACTTGTCATTGGTCATCTAGGGTTAGGTTTAGAGTTTTTGTATGCTCCAACTTTCAATTTTTCTCGTTGAATATGGAACAATACGTCATTACAATAGGAATGAAATTTTTTTCTTCCTTTGTAGTGTAGTTTTTAACTTGTCATTGGTCATCTAGGGTTAGGGTTAGGGTTTTTGTATGCTCCAAATTTCAATTTTATCGTTGAGTATGGATTGATGGCTCAAATTATCCACATTCAAGATTGAATAAATGAGCATATTTTACTTACATAACGAGAACTATCACTTCAAAATGAGAACTCTATCCTTACAAACCTATATTTTTGCATTAAAAAACTCAAAATATACCCTTGAGTTGAAAATTGGTACTACGAGTAACATACAAGTTTTTCAAGGTTAAAAGTATAACCTTATGTAACCATGGCCTTAAAAACACATAAAACTTTAAAATCATCCCTTGAAATAAAAATGGATGCTACCAATAACAACTTTTTTTCTAGTTTAACATTAATATTTGTTTGAAACCATAGCCTTAAGAACCAATGTGTTGCAAGCAAGACCTTAAAATCAATCATGAATCAAAAAGTGGTGCTTCAATTGGTACCATTTTTTTTGAGGTTAAGATTGGAATATTTTTAAAACCATGACCTAAAAACTATGAATTTTTGCAAAGAAAACTACAAAACCAAACTTAAAATGAACAATCTTTTAGGGTTAATTTATCACTTCGAGAACCAAACTATAAATAATGACATGAGAAAATCACCCCATAATTTAAAATTCAATGTTACAATCAGATATTTTATTTACTTATTAATATTATAAAAAAATCAATACAAATTGCCTTGAATTAAAGACAAATTATTTGATACAAAATATTAACATAGTTACCAACTTAACGAGAATTGTGACCTCAAAACAAGAACTCTAGCCCTTAAAACACATATTTTTGCATTAAAAACATGAAAATTAACCCCCAAATAAAAAAGTGGTGCTATCGATAGCACCATTTTTTCTAACCGAGTCAAAATGACAACTTTTTTCAAGCATGTTCTTAAAAAATCAAATAGTTGCTCAGAAAAACTTTAAAATCAACACCTAAATAAAAAAGTGACGCTACTTAAAGCAAAATGTTTTTTATAAACATTAAAAATATAACTAATTACAACCTAATTGAAACCATGACCTTGACAACAAATCCCTATGCAAATAAAAGACTCAAAACTAGATCCTAAATGACCACTTGAAAATTTATTTAATAACCTTTGTTTTAACTTATATTAAAAAAAAAACAAAGAGAAAGGAGAAAATCTTCACAATTTTTTTTTAATTGAAGAAAAAACACATTTAAAAAATATATTCAAAACCTAAATTTAAAACAAAAAAAAACATTAAAAAAAAGTGAAAAAAGATTTTTAAAAAATGAAAAAAAAAATTCCATAAAAAATTAATACAAATACATATTGTAACATCCCCATTATAATCCCCAGTTTAATTAATGATTTTGTAGATATAATGTGTGGCTATGACCAATGCGATGCAATATGCAAATTGTGTTTCTTTGTTTTATTAATAAAATGTGATGCCAGTTGCTAAGGGGACATGGACAAGAGATGGGAGTTGAATTAATCCACAAGAGAGGGGAGTGTCTAGGACAATAGTCAAGAGGGGTCCAAGGGGGAATTACCCATGTATATTAGTTTAATCAATTTTTCCTAAATTTTCTAATTGTATATGAACCTTCCCATTTCTTATTGATTGTTCCCAAAGACAATCATTGAATACATGTAAGAGGGTGGCTGTGAGTGATCACATCCCATAGTTATTGGGAATATGGGGGTTGACTACAATCAACTTGGGGAGGAGTGTGAGTCAAGAAAGGAAATCCAAAGAGAGGAAATTCTTATGGGTTGGGACAACAATTTTACACATTGAGTTTTTTTCCATGGAAAATAAGTAGAGAGAAGGAGATAGAGCTTGAAGTTGATGCAACCATGGAGGGAAAATTCTAGAGCATGTTGGATAGTAATTGGAGTGAATTGGATTGAATTGGAGATGGAAAACTAAAGAGCCAGGTTGCCAGACCTGAAGAGTGAACTCATGTGTCAGTTTCACTAAAACAACAAGTGTTTAATGTTTGTTTGTTGATAGTTTTCCGAGCAATAGTCTCCCTCAAGTTCCAAGTTGAGAGATTCCTAGATGTCTCTGCTAGAGATACCTTGATAAACAAATGGGACACCTGAGGGACTGAGATAAGTGAAGGGGTACATTCCTTGGATTGGACAGGTCAAGATGATGAGAGCTAGTGGAAAATTGGATAGTTATAGGAGAATATCAGTTGGGTTGAGAGTTTTATGAGTTGTGAGTGGACTGTGAGAAACCACCCTCTTTTCTAGATGACTATCCTCAGCTCAGGGGTGACTGGATATTGAGATTTGGAACATAAGATTTGGATATTGAGTCTATGGTTGGGTGGAACATCCGTCCCAAGAAGCTAGTTGCACAATTGTTGTGAAACGATAAGTGTTTTATCTTGTTGTTATGTTAAATTACATGTGTTATTGTTGTGCATGAACTCTATGTAAATGAGAAGGATTTATGTGTTGTTGTAATGAGTTTTTTAGCTGCATTTCATATGAATTATTAGCATGTCGTAGATGCATCTATTTTATGGTTATAGGTAGTAGCTAAATCTGTTTTAATTTTGTACTTGTAAGCATAAATTCCATTTTTAAGATAATTTTGAACCACAATGTCACTCGTATGGGTTGTGGGATGTTACATTATGGTATCATAGCTTCTCATTCAAACATCGAGCTTGTATGAAATCAAACCAGAGTGAATTGGTGAAATTCGCTATTGCAGTTTGTTTTTTGTGATGGGTTTGGGAAAAAACTCAGATTTAGAGAGAAATCCCCAAATTCTTTGAGTGAAATCTAAGTTTTAATGACTTTGGATAGTTTGATATGGTTAATGGAGTAGAGAGGTGAAGTTGTAGATCGAAATTTGACCTGGATGGTCGAAATTCAAGTTTTAATGGTTTCCTGTAGAGTTATAGGCAATTTGGAGAATCGACGGTTGAGATCATGTTTGATCTCGTGATTGACAACCTATATATCACTATGATAAATTTAAATTTTCATAAGGATTCGACCATTTGAAAGGATGATGGGATCAACGAATGGGATCAAATTGGGGGTTGTGAAGGGGATCAAATCGATGGTCTAGATCAATCAGAGAAATTCAAAATTTTTCTAAGTATTAAATTTCACCCAGAGAAATCGTCGACAGACGATGGATGAATCAGCTGAAATAATGAAGAGTTGGGTCGACCATAATACACCTGTGACTGTCGATGGTCGATGGTCATGTGTTGGCCGAATCTACCAAAATTCTTTTAATCACTGATGGAAGTCGTCGATGGCCGATGGGTTGGTGGTCAAGCATCGACCGATTCGGTGAAGTGTCTCAAACAAGAAAAACAAGTTGTGGATGGACGATGGGCTGATGATCAGAGGTCAACCGTATTTGGTGGAATGTTTGAACCAAGAAAGAGAAGTGACTGAGGGACGATGCACCGATGGTTCAGCATCGACCGAAGTCGGCGAGGTATCCAGGTTGTCCAAGAGAATCGATTGATGGTCAATGGGGGAAAGACGATGATGACGCTATCATCCATGTGTGATGCCATGTCAGCATCCATGTGTCATGTCAAATCACCCAATTCGACACCTTAGTATGACATGTCATCCCACATCAACAACCATGTTTAATGCCATGTCAGCAGCTACCACATCAACCAACAGAAGTGATCGATGGTCGATGATCAAATCAACCGATTTGGGAAAGCATTTGATAGTCAAGGATCATCGATCACTGATGTGTTGGTGGTCGAGCCTTAATAGATTCAACGAAGATTTTTACATTCACCAACAAATATCTTCGACAACTGATTTAAGAGTTGTTTGAAAATCAGGTGTCGGGGAATTGGAGTGACAACCGACGGTTGGATCGGTAGCTTTGGAAAAACATTTTACGCATCCAAAGGATGATACCAATCGTCAATGGATGACAAGTTCAGATCAACAGTTACTATGAATTTTGATTTTAGATCAATGATTGAGATTTAAAGAATTGTTACAATAGTAAAACAATGAATTTTGTGTGAAATATTTTGATTTTTTCATATTTTTGAAGGTCATTAACTTGTGGGGCATTTTTGAGGCCCTAAATGACATTTTTAGCAAGTAAAACCCACGAGAACAAAGTGTACCAAGGTACGGTTTGTCTCTGCATCTCAAATAAAATAACTCAGAGAGAGCTATCCAATGAGCTAAACAGTTCACGAAACGGAGATAGTATGAGAAAGCTACAGTGAAAACAGTGAGGGTAAAATTTTGGCACCAGTATTACTTCTAGAGGGCATAACTCTATGCTCAGAAGTCTGTTTGGGGAAAATGAATAGTCGATGGAAATATTATGACCCGTAGAAGCTAGTGGTATAGTCATATTTTGGTTATGGGTACCTGAAAACATGTAGGAAGAGAAATAAACACCTGTAGCATACATGAGTAAATTGAGTAAAACAACCTAAACTTATTTGGACCATAACTTTCAGCTCGGAGCTCGAATTTGAGAAAAAAATAGTTGTTGGAAAGGTCTTCAGGAGTAGAATACATTTGTCATCCCAGAATTTGGATTTTGGTAATTAAATTTCTCATAAATTAATAAATAGATTTTTGTAGCAGTAAAAAGAGTGGAATTGCAATATGTAGTTTGTGTAACATTTCACTTGGAATTTGAATTGAGGCATGAGTATAGTCATTGGGAAGTTGTTTCAGGTAGGAATGCATCAACAAAATCAAAATTTGAATTGGTGAAATGTGTCCTTCATAAATTGATGAATAAATAACATGTATTCTATATGATGAAATGTTTTATGCTATGCATATTTATAACTATAATTATTACATGCACATTTCTTGCAGAATTAGAGGTTTAGAAAGAAACTTTAGTTCTTATATGATGACTGGAGTCATGGAATATGATCAAGTATCTTACAACCATGAGGAAGAGATCAAAGTTCTATATGTCATCATGGGGATTGCTAAGACAGATTCAAATGGAAGAAGAGATAGGAAAGAGCATGTCACTATGAGAAGTATGCATAGGGAAGTGCAGAGCTACAGGGATGATAATGAAAATATTGTGAAGGCTTAGGCAGAGATACTTCAGAGCTTAAATACGTTGAATACACAAGTTAACAAAGATCTTGGCACCAATCAAGAAGCTAGTGCTACACAAGTATCAACATCTAGATCCCATAGAAAAAGGGATGATTATGGAAATGATAGGTAGTCAATAAGCATGAGCATGCACCATCATTCTCCAAGGAAGTACACTAGAATAACTCATGCAAGTTCAGGACCAGGAAGCATCCCAAGTATGTCTCATGTTCGGAAGAAAATAAGAAGGCCTAAGGCAGACATCTTGCAAGGTGAACTCAGGAAAATCAAGCCACCTACTTTCAATGGTGAAAACCAAAAGGGTGAAGAGGTTGAGGCCTGGCTATTGGAAATGAATAAATATTTCCAGCCACATGATTACCCCTCTCGTGTAGAAGTTGCAATTTCCACCTACCACTTGCAAGGAAAGAAAACCATGTGGTGGGATCAACTTAAACAAGCCAATAACCTTGATGAGAAAATGATCTCCTGGAGGAAGTTCAAAGGATATTTCCAAGAGAAATATTTTTTCGAGCATTACTATGAGAAAAAGATGAAAGAGTTATTTGAACTCAAGTTGGGAACCATGGCAATGGAGGAATATGACAAACAATTCTTTTAATTGTTGAAGTATGTTGACTTCATCAAGGATGAGAAGGTCAAAATACAAAGGTTTCTAATTGGGTTACCCTCCTTCTATAGAGAAAAGATACAATATGATGATCCCAAGACTTTGGAGAAAACCATAAGGAGAGCAAGACACTTTTATGAGAAAAGAAAATGAAGTCTAGTTTTCCAAAAGGCTTGGAATGACAAGATGAAAGGGAAAAATGATTAAAGGAAGAAAGATTTTAAACCACCCTTTTTGAGAAATAACTCCCAAGAAAATCAGTAAGGCCATGCATCCAAAAATGATCGAAAGAATGAAGATTCATTTGGGAAACAATCCAAGGCAACAAACTGTTCAATGTTGGGGATGTGAGGGAAATCACTTATATAGGGAATGCCCTCACAAAGGAGAAAGAATGAGGATTGTCCAGAATATTTAGGAGGTTGAAAGAATGGAAGACATGGGAGGAAACATGCCAAGGATTTATGCAACTTTGGACAACAAGCATGAAGAGTATCAATCCCCCATGATCGAAGTGGACGGTAAGATTGACAACCAAACCATAACAAATTTAATTGATTCTGGAGCTAGCCATAGTTACATAAATTCTAACATTGTTGAAATATTTCACTTGCAAAGAAGTAAGCATAAGAAATCTTGGTTAGTTCAGTTATCCATGGGGGCTAAGAGAAAGATAAATGATTTGGTTAAAGGTTTTCAAATAGACATGAATGGACTCAACACGAAGGTAGATGTACACACCATACCATTGGGTTCATATGATTGTCTATTTGACATGGATTGGTCGGAAAAACATAATGTTGTCCTATATTGTTCCAACAAGGATGATTTTAAGAATGGAAATTTATTTTAAAATGTAGAAACCTTGGTGAATCTTACTAATCCTTCATATGTGAACTATAAAATGTTTGGCAATATTTTTATAAAAATATTCAAATTTCTAAGGATTTTATATAGTTTGTATAAAATTTTGGCTATTTTTAAGGTAAAATAATTTTATCCTATAGAATTTGGGCGAATCATTTTTAGAATAGCGATCTTTTTTTGGGAAAAACCATGGAAAATTAGCCCATTAGCGAAATTTATCCCCTAAAATCATCCCTAAGTTACAAGACAATCATATGTCTTGAAGAGGAAGGGAAACAAGGAAAGATTCAAGGCATTCCAAGAGTTGTAGCTATTAGAGATATTTCAACTATGCAGTTAAATAAGAGCTTCAAGAAGGGATGGCATATGTTTGCATCCCATATGGAGGAGGAAATCGAAGACAAAGTGGAAAGCATTGAATACCTTTTGGTCTTGAGGGATTTTGAATTTTTTTTAGAGAAATTCCAGGATTTCCACCAAACAGAGACATTGATTTCTCTATTTGCTTGGTTCCAGGAGCTGCCCCAGTGTCTACGACACCTTACAAAATGGGTACACCAAAACTAAAAGAGTTGTAGATGCAACTTGAAGAACTTTTTAAGAAGGGATATATAAGCCCAAGTGTGTCACCTTGGGGAGCCCCAATTATTTTTTTGAAGAAAAAGGATGGAACCTTAACTTGGTTGTGTATTGATTTCAGGCACTATAATAAGGTTACCATAAATGATAAGTATTATTTTCCCATAATTGGTGATTTGCTTGATCAGCTGAAAGGTGTGAGAATATTTTCAAAGATTGACTTGAGATCATACTATTATCAAGTAAGTGTAAAACAAGAATAAATCAACAAGACAACATTCATAACAAGATATGTGCACTATGAATTCACGGTAGTGCCATTTGGACTATCAAATGCCCCAATAGTTTTTATTTGTTTGATGAATGGAGTGTTTAGGGAGTACCTGGACAAGTTTGTAATTGTGTTCCTGGATGATATACTCGTCTATTCTAAATCAGAAGAGGAACATGAGCAACATTTAAGAATGGTGTTGCAAGTTTTAAGAGAGAATAAATTGTATGCTAAGCTAAGTAAGTGCATCTTTTATCAAAAGAAGATTCACTACTTGGGGCATATAAAATCAGCAGCAGGGAGAGAAGTTGATCATGGGAAGATAGAGGCCATTAGAGGATAGTCAATGCCAAATAATGTGATATAGTTCAGATCATTTATGGGTCTTGCTGGTTATTACCGAAGATTCATAAAATGATTCTCAAAGATTGCAAGTCCAATCACTTCTTTGCAAAAGAAGGGAGTCAAATTTTAATGGAATTCCAAGTGTGAAGAGAGTTTTCAACAGTTGAAGGAGATATTAACAAGTGCACCAATCTTGAATATTACAGATCCAAATGAATATTGTTTTTTGT
>ML805696.1:174399-187864 GCA_009831015.1 Picea engelmannii
TTTGTTCAAGGGATTTGGAACAAATTTAAGTCTTAGTAGAGCATATCATGTAGAGTCAGATGGGAAAATAGAAAGGACTAACAGGATAATTGAGTACATGCTTAGAATGTGTGTGATGGATAAACCATCAAAGTGGGAATATTATATTCATTTAGTTGAATTTTCCTACAACAATGGGTGTCTAGTCTTATTGAAGATGAGTTTGTTTGAAGCATTGTATGGCAGAAAATATAACACACCAGTGAGTTGGGATATTCTAGCAATCAGAGCAATTGTTGGGCCATAATTGTTAAAAGAAATGGAAGATCAGATGGAAAAGATAAAACATAATTTAAAAGCTACCCAAGATAGGCAGAAACATTACACATAAAGGAACATAATTTTTAGATATTTTAAAGTGGGAGAACATGTGTTTTTGAAAGTGAAGGCAAAGAGAAGTTTGCTAAGATTAGGAAGTTGCCCGAAGTTGACTGCAAGATATTGTGGGCCTTTTGAATTATTAGAAAAGATAGGGCCAATTACATACATGTTAGATTTTCCTTCATCCATGAGAGTGCATAATGTATTTCATGTGTCATTTTTAAAGAAATGTGTGCCTAATCCTAACTACATAATTGATTGGAATGTGATCCAGGTGGAGCATGAAGGGGATTTCTGGGTGGAACTAGTATGCATCATGTACTGGAAAGTCAAAGTTTTAAAGAAAAAATCCATAGGGATCGTAAAGCTTCAATGGAATTTCTATGGTATTCAAGATGATATGTGGGAGAATGAAGAAAAAATGTGGGATGAATACCTGCAATTTTTTTATGGTTTTGAAGAAGACAGGATGCAAGACTCCATTTTGAGAAACTAGAGTTCCAGAACCACATCTTAGAGTCCTAGACAACTGCATTGGGGACCTTGATAAAAGAATGGCTCATTCATTGGGTTAGACTTGATAAATAGATGATATGTCCCTTGGTTTATCCTTGATAAATGAATGGTGCATTTCTTGGGTTGACGGGTTGAGAGGAACATGAGATTATGGTTGGAGATGTTGTTGGAGTTGTAAAATTGCAGAAATTTATTTTTTAAGTATTGTGATGTAAATTTTCATATATATATATCGAAATAGAGTGAAACAATGATGGCACACAATCATAGGTGAGGGGGAATGTAACATCCCCATTATAATCCTCAGTTTAATTAATAATTATGTAGATATAATGTGTGGTTACGACCAAAGTGATGTAATATGTGAATTGTATTTCTTTGTTTTATTAATGAAATGTGATGCCAGCCGATAAGAGGACATGGAAAAGAGATGGGGGCTGAATTAATCGACAAGAGATGGCAGTGTCTAGGATAATGTCCAAGAGGGATCCAAGGGGGAAATACCCATGTATATTAATTTAATCTATTTTCCCTAAATTTGTTAATTGTATATGAACCTTCCCATTTTTTATTGAGTGTTCCAAAAGTCAATCATTGAATACATGTAAGAGGTTGGGTGTGAGTGTTCACATCCCAAAGATATTGGGAACATGGGGGTTGATTACAATCATCTTCGGGAAGACTGTGAGTCAAGAAAGGCAAGCCAAGGAGAGGAAATTTGTATGGGTTGGGACAACAATTTTACACATTGATTTTTTGTGCATGGAAAACAAGTAGAGAGAAGGAAACAAATATTGAAGCAGATGCAGCCATGGAGGGTGAATTATAGAGCATGCTAGAGAATAATTGGAGAAAAATGGAGTTGTAACAATGAAGAGCCGGGTTTTCATGCCTGAAGAGTCAACTCCTGTGTGAATTTCACTAAAACAACAAGTGTTTGTTGTTGGTTTGCTGATAGTTTTCCTAGTGCAGTAGTCTCCATTGAGTTCCCAAGTGAGATGTTCCTAGTTATATGTGCTAGAGAGACCCTGATAAATGAATGGGAATCCCAAGGGAATGGTATCAGTGAAGGGGTACATTCCTTGGGTTGGATAGGTCAAGAGGAAGAGAGTTACTGAAAAATCGGGATAGTTGTAGGAGAATATCAATTTGGTTGAGAGTTGTAAGAGCTATGAGTGGAATGTGAGAGACCACCCTCTTTTTTGGATTTCTAGCTTCAACTCGGGGGTGACTAGCTATTGATATTTGGAATAGTTAGTCTATGGTTGGGGGGAATGTCCATCCCAAGCATTTGGTTGCACAACTATTGTGAAAAGATAAGTGGTTCATCTTGTTGTTATGTTAAATTACATGTGTTATTGATGTGCATGGACTATGTGTAAATGAGAAGGACTTATATGTTGTTGTAATGAGTTGATTAGATGCATTTCATGTGGATTATTAACATGTTGTAGATGCATATATTCTATGGTTATAAGTAGTAGCTAAATATGTTTTAATTTTGTAGTTGTAAGCTACAAAAAATCGACTAACAATAAGATAATTAATTTAGTTAGGAGAAATTCCATTTTTAAGAGTATTCCACACTGTAATGTCACTCAGATGGGCTGAGGGATTTTACATGAGATGTTTTCTCTAGTCTCTATGTATGATTATATTTGAGTTTTTCAATTCATGGTGGATCCAAGGCAAGTGCATTTGATCAAAACAAAACATGTGCTCAAGTACTTGTCAGGTACATTGGAGTATGGATTGAAATATCTTGGAGGTGATGGAGTGGAGTTGAAGGGATATACAGACTCAGATTGGGAAGAAAGTACAAAAGAAAGAAAGAGCACCTTAGGTTACTGCTTCAACTTGGGATCAATAGTGAATACTTGGTTCAACAGGAAGTAGACTTTTGTAACACTCAGTTCAACAAAAGCAGATTATATGGTAGTAAGTATGGCTAGATGTGAAGTTTTTTGGATTCACAAATTGATTACAGGTTTATCTGATCAGGAGTTGGAGCCTACAATGATGTATTGTGATAATCAGAGTTGTATCAAACTATTGGATAATCCAGTATTCCATGACAGGTTTGAGCATATTGAGATCAGATACCACTTCATTTGGGATATGATCAATAAGGGAGGAGTGAATCTTCAATATATTTCCATAGATGAGGAGGTTGTAGATATTCTTACCAAGCCCTTGGAGAAAGGGAAGTTTTTGTTTTTCAAAGACAGACTTGGAGTGGTGAAGAATACCTTCCTCACTAAGAGAGAGTGTTGATGCATGTGGCATCAGACATGTATTTCCACATAGGCTTGGTTTCTAGCATGCAAAAGTCGTCCAAAGACTTCTATCTTGGTAAATTTACTTTAGTTAAAGGAATTATTAAAGAAAATTTATTTTATTAATTAATTATTGAATTACTTGAGTTATTTAAGTAAATGCTAAAAGTAATTAACATGTAATCTAAATCTCAAGTGAGTGTGAGGAGTAATCTCAATCGTCAAACATTTTGGAGATTAGAAATAGATTATAACACAAGATTATAAAAGCAAGTCTAGGGTGAAGGAGGAAGGCACTTGTGATCCGAATTTTATGAGCATAACGAAATGACTACATATTATTAACAAGTTCTTATTCACAAAATAACAGAGATACAGTAAAAATAGTTTTATATTCAATAAGGAAATAAGATGAAACTGTAAAATGCAGTGGAAACAAGCTTGTTAGAATGGTGGTGGCTTATCTCTAACAAGAGAGGTGACGGTTGGGCTCATTCGCAAGAACATTATTACAATGAGGCTCTGAAGGCCTTTTTACAATAAAAAATAATGCCAAAAACCCTAGACATCTAAAAACCTAACCCTAGGAGATGAAGCACCAAAAGCCTTGTGGGCCCCATTTAGGTAAGTTAGTACATCAACTTCCCGAGGTAACTTTTGCATACGATCTTCGTTTTAGGTGTATGATAGCCCGTTGGAAAGGCATCATCGACGAGATTTATTTTGGGGGAAATTATGAAGGAAATTCCATATTTCTCTTCGTTTTCCCAAAAAAATATTGTTTAGGGCCTCAAAATGGCTTCGGAAGTGAAAAAACTGTTAAAAATAGCAAATTACCAAAATTGCCAGAAAACAGTTTTGACCCAGTTAGAAAAGGTGGGTGGCCACCAATATCCACCTGGATCAATCCTCCCTCCCTAGGAATCAATTTTCTCCACTGTGTTGATTTCCCCCATCAAATGAGGAAATTTATGTTGAATTTGTCCCTGGGTGAGCCACTTGCCTTGGTGCAGGAGCTGCCCTGCTTTGATGACTCAATAAAGTTGGATCCTTTGTTGTCGAGTGCCCTTGATCTGTGTGTCCACAATATGATCAATGGATTCTTGTTGGATGCATTCGTTGTTGATCTCTGTTGGTGTCATATGTTCTACTACTTATGAGGTGTCCAATAATGGTGGGAAATAAGGGTGAAGGAGATCCACGTTGAACACTAGGTGTAGGCCAAGGAAAGGAGGAATTTTGAGCTCAAAAGAATTATCCCCCATGACCTTGGTGATGGTGTACGACCCATAACAGAGTGGGTGAAGCTTCCAATGGGGTCCTGTAAGGTATTCTTTTTGCAAGTGCAACCAAAAATTTTCGCCCACCTAAAACTTATGTGGTACTCGATGTTGATCATGGCGCTTCTTGTACTTGTCATTGGATTTATGTAGGATATCCTGAACCTGATGGAAAATGTGTTGGATCCTCTCAATGAACCAGGTGGCTTTTTCAGCTTCAGTTGGAGCAGGAGATGATTCGTTCAAGGTGAATGCAAGGGGAAGTGCAACATCTATGGGACCCAATGGTTGGAATTCCAACCCCACCTAAAAGGGGTTGTGGCCAGTTGAGCTATGTAGGGCTCAGTTGTAGCTATTTTGGACATAGGGAAGGCTCTCATCCCATGTGTGAGGGTGCTTGGAATTATACATGTAAAGGATATGCACAATCATTCGATTTATGACATCAGTTTGGCCATCTGTATGGGGGTGGAAGGATGTGGATTTGGTGAGCTTGGTGTCCAATAGTGACTAGAGGCTCGACCAGAATGTGCTCAAAAATCGATTGTCCTGATCTGAGACAATGTTTTGTGGGATTCCAAAATTTACTGAGACTCGTTCAAATAAGAGCTTGGCAGTGGCCTCTGCTTTGATGCTCTTCTTGTAGGCAACCAAAATCACCATCTTATAAAATCGATCAACAACAACAAAAACACAGTCATTTCCCTGCTTGGTGGATGGGAGGCCCGACATGTAGTCCATTGAGATGGATTCCCATGGCCTGTCAAGAGTAGGAAGAGGGGTGCACAGGCCTTGTTTCTTAGTGGTTGCTTTGGCAATAGCGCAGGAAGTGCAGGACCTAATATACTTGCTGACCTCATGTCGAATTTCTGGTCAGTAGAAATATTTATGTAGAATCGACACTGTTTTTTCGATGCTGAAGTGTCCTTCCACCTGACTGTAGTGGGATTCCCATATCATCTTTGCTCGCTCTCTTGATGGAACACATATATGTCCCAAACGACACAACAATCCATCCTAAAGATGGAAATTATCGACAGCTATGTTTACACCCAACATTTGGTAGGTGGTGGTGAAATACCAATCTGTCTCATAGAGTTGGGGCCATCCAGAGGTCTCATAGCCACAAGATTTTAGCACTGTGGTGAGTTCCGCAACTAGCGGTCTACTGAGGAAATCAACGACGCAATTGATGCTTCATGTTTTATACTTAATGTTGAGGTGGAATTTCTACAAGTATGTGGACCACTTTTGATGGCGGTCATTCTGCAATTCTACTTGTGTCTACATGAACTACAGTGTCTTATGATCAATGTGGATGACTGTCTCCTTCCCAAAAATGTAATCTCTCCACTGGTGACAGGCTTGCAGAATGGAGTACATTTATTTTTCGTTAGGGTACTTACAGACAGCATCTGGTAGTGTCTCACTATGATAGGCCACAGGGTGGTCGTTTTGAGTGAGAACGGTACCCACAACATAGTCTGAAGTAATTTTCTCGATCTCAAAGGGTTGTTGCAGGTCTGGTAGTGAAATTACTGGGGTTGAGCACAAGAGTTGCTTCAAATCATTGAACGCTTGTTGTTGGGACCATCCCCATGGAAATTTTTCCTTACCACCACCCTTGGTTATTTGGTTGAGGGCCCATGGAATATGGGAGAATCATAACATGAACCTGCGATAAACATTGGCAAGGCCTAAGAAGCTTTGAAACTCAGTGAGTGTGGTTGGGGATGGCTAGTCACAGATGACTTGGATCTTGGCTGGATCCACATGTATGCCATGTTTATCAACAATGTAGCCCAGGTAATGGACTGTATCCATGCCGAAGGAGAATTTTTCCAAGTTGGTGTATATCTTGTGCTACTACAAGGTGTGCAGAACCTACTGAATATGTTGCAAGTGTCCGGCCCAAGTCTTGTTATAAATGAGAATGTCATCCAGATACACCACTATGAAATTATTGGTGAATGGTCGCAGGATATTGTCCATCATCCTCATGAAAGTGGTTGGAGCATTTGTCAAACCAAAGGGCATGACCAACCATTCAAAAAGGCCTTCATTTGACTTGAAGGTGATCTTTCATACATCTATCTATTCTATCGGGACATGGTGGTAGCCAAACTTCAGATCAATCTTACTAAAGTATTTGGCCCCCTTGAGTTGATCAAGGAGGTCATCGATTCGATGAATTGGGTACCAGTTTCTTACCGTGATTTTATTCAGAGCCTGGTAATCAATGCAAATTTGTCAGGTTCCATATTTCTTCTGTACCAGCATGATTGGGCTCTCGCAAGGCGATGCGATGGGACAGATGTGCCCCTTGTGGATAAATTCTTGGATCTATCTCTTGATATCCTCATTCTCTAAAAGAGAGAGGTGATATCCTGGCCCATTGGGTAGAGGTGCGTCGGGGGTCAAATTGATGGGGTGCTTGACCTGGCAGTGCAGAGGTACCTCGGTAGGTGAGGTGAAGATATCTGGGTATTCTTCCATGACCTTATCTACTTGTTGTTGCTGTGTGGAGAGGTCGACCATAGAAACCTTGGATGTGGTTGTGATCTTTTGGTTATTCTGAGAGAAAATCATGAAGAAGACAAACTTCCCCATCTGAGAGATGACCTTCCTGCATTGCTTAGTAGAGATCAAGGAAATATCACTAGGTGGGACTACCTAAGGTATCATGTATGATTTCTTGTTCAAAGTAAAAATAAAACTATGAGGCCTAGACTCATATACAACATGATGTTTCCATAAATAAGGTTGGCCCAAAATAACATCAAAAACTTTGAGAGGAGAAACATCACACAATACCTCGTCTTTGAAGGTCTTGATATCGTATGACAGTCAACACTGTTGGCTGACACGGAGATTGCTTCCTTGGTGGAGCCATCCAATGGTGTAGGTTTGTGGGTGTGGAATTCTCGGCAGGGCTAGCCACTTGACAACCTTTGTTGAGATTATGTTCTTCTAGCTACTGCTATCAATGATGAAGTGCAGCAGGGTTCCTTTTACCCACATCTGTGAATGGAAGAGGCACTCTCCTTCTTCTGGCTCATCTAGTTCACTAGGATAGAGATTCATGGTAGCAACAGTGGCACTGGGTTCCATGTCAATGATCCATCTTCCTCTTTCTGGTTTTGGCTCAGAGTCAAAACCCGCATCTGATTCAGAGGATTTAACTTTGGCCACCAACAACTACTTTGAGTAGCAATCAGCAGTGTTATGCCAAGGGATCTTATGGAAGTCACACCACTTCCCGGTATCTTTATTTGTCTTTCCAGTGTCCTTTGTTTCTTGTGGCTTGGACTGGTTGTCTTGATACTATCCATTTTTGCTTTGTCCTTTTTTTGGGGGGTTGGGGCCGCCATTTCCTGGCTTTTTTTGTGAGGGGTTCCCAGGCCCAAATTGTTGTGCCTTTTGTTTGAGCTTCTACTCTATTTTGACAACATATCGATATGTCACACCTAAGGATGAGATGTCTAGAAATTCCATTTCAGTATGGATGTATCTATGCAGAGCACTGTGATAGTTGAGAACCATATGTCGCTTTGAATATTTGATACCCAACTTGGTGCGCAAGGTATGGAAGATATTTGTGAAATTTGGCACTGCTTGGTCTCTTTCTTGCAATAGTGTGGTCCATTTTGTATACAAGTCGTCATAACTTTTGACAAGGTAGTATTGTTCCTTAATAACATCCCTGAAGGATTCCCAGGTGGTTGTGACTGTAAATAATGAGGGTTCCTCTATTTCCTTTTTCTCACAGAAATTTTCCCACCAATATTTGACATGGGGAAAGGCTTTGAGGAGCGCAAAAGTAATCTTTTCTCTATTCAAAAAGTTATGGACAAAAAAATACCCTTCTAGTAGATTCAACCACTTGTCTATGGAATATGCATCTATCTAACCTTCAAATATAGGAATATCGAAGGTTATTTGTACCTTGAAGGGTGTGGCGCCTCCACTCGAAGAAGATGTGTCGCATGTTGGTAGTCGCTGAAGGATTTGCGCAAAACTATCCATCATCTCATTCCTCTGTTGCATGAGGGATTCCTCAATCAACAGTTTGAAAGGATCTTCTGTCCTGTCATCTTTATTTTCTCCTTCCATGATAGGTCGCTTGGGCATGTGATAGATTTTATCCTCAAGAGAAACAAGCTCGAGACCCAACTCTTTGTACTCTGACGTCGTTGGGGACATGCATTAAGACGATAAGGAGCAGACCGCATTGATACCATTGATACGGATTTGATGAGCAGAAATAAATAACTACAGATTATTAACAGGTTCTTAATCACAAAATACCAGAGATACAGTAAAACTGGTTTTCTATTCAATAAGGAAATAAGTTGAAACTGTAAAATGCAGCAGAAACAAACTTGCTAGAATGGTGGCGGATTATCTCTGAGAAGAGATGTTACGGCTACACTCATTCACAAGAAGATGATTAAATTGAGGCTCTTAAGGCCTTTTTACAATAAACAGGAATGCCAAAAACCCTATACATCCAAAAACCTAACCCTAGGAGATGAAGAGCCAAAATTCATGTGGGCCCCGTTTGGGTAAGTTAGTACATCAACTTCCTCGAGTCATAACTTTTGCATACAATCTCTGTTTTAGGTGTATGATAGCCTATTGGAAAGGTATCGTCGAGGAGATTCATTTTGGGGGAAATAAAAAAGGAACTTCCACATTTCTACCCATTTTCCCAAAAAACATCGTTTAGGGCCTCAAAATGGCTCCAGAAGTGAAAAACTACTAAAAAGAGTAAATTACCAAAATTGCCAAAAAACTGTTTTGAGCTAGTTGGAAAAGGTGGGTGGCCACCGATATCCACCTGGATCAACTTAATACATATTTTTCAGTTTGATCGAGAGAGATTGACAAAGGATATAGAGAGTTGGATCACGAAGGAATGTGATTCAATATATTGAATAGGTGGAGAAGGACTTCCATTTAGAGATCAGATCAAGGACAAGAGAGAATAGAGGTTGTTGCAAGTGGGTTTTATTCAGGAGAACCCACAGGAAAGTGTTGTGTCATATGCATCTTTCTATACATGATGTATGTACATGTACGTGTGCACCAGTGGAGACAACCGCATATATGTGGGAACATAGTAGGGAAAAGTGTGTACATCTCAAAAAGAATGTAGTTATGGGAGGTACAACAAACCAAACTTTGCCAGGTTTGTTTGTAGTTGTGTTTCTCTCAATGGATCATTATTATTGTAACGAGAGCCTTGATTTTAGCATAATAAAATCATTCTTAGCATTGGTTTCCCCTCCGGAGTTTCTCTAGGGGTATCTACCCAAAAATATTGGTGTTTATGTGTGCATGATTTGGTTTCCATTGTTTTACTTCCACTAGATTTATTGAGTTGAATATTTCAGCAGTGTATTTTTATTTTTTGAGTTGCTAATCTAATTTGTAGTAAGGAAATAACTACATAACAAGATACCTAGGTATTGGAGTAAGAGGTTTTCAACAATGTATACCATGCGAAACATCATGGGTAATAACATAACAATCGCACCTTTAGCACAAATAGAGCAGGAGCAGGTCGGTACATGGGTAGTTTCAGGAGAAGGTGATGATATTAGATCCTGGATATGTCAACTAGATTGCGATTTGAGGATAGTTTGGATGGGGTTTCCAACTACAATACTTGGAAGGAGAGAATCATGTTGGTTTTGATGCAGTGTAATGTCCCAGATCTAGATTTTTTGTAACTGTACATATAGGATGGTGAGCCCTTGGCACTAAGTTTTGATGTTGCACACACCTGAGTAGTGTGTGGAGAATTTTTATCGAAGATAGGGTGCACACATTTCATAGTGTTTCACAAACCTGGGTAAGTGTGCATATTATATAGTGTGGAATGCACTTCAGTAAGTGCGAGGGAATGACCTGGAATGTGCACCAAGATGAGTTATATATATGTATATATATGATTGTACATGTACTAAGGCCAGAGAGCCTATGTGATTATGATGTTGGTGAGCTGGGATGCATATATGCTAGTGTGCCTATCCATGAAAGTGTATTCGTACTCACATATTAATAATATTACATTGTTGTGCACAGATGGACTCAGATGAAAAGAGATGGGGGGTTGACTCCATCGAACAAGGGAAAAGGGGGTGAGACTTAAGTCTTAGGGAATATTTTGTAATATTTTCAAGAAAGTGTAAAGTTATGGATATGTTTTATCCTAAGTTCCCGAGGATGGGAAACATGTCACCAAATGGCTTAAGCTACTTCTAAAGGTGACATGTGTCAAGAGTAAGACATGAAATATATATTGTTGGCCTTACTATATTTTGGAGGATGGTTATTCATTTTCTTGTATGCAGAAGAGAAGTAACTCATTTTGGGGGAAATCATTTGAAGATAATTCATTATAGGATGATTATTCATTATGTCATTCTCTTGTGAGTAGAAGGGGGTCGAACGGTGTGGAAAATACGATTATTACCCTATCTTCTCATAGAAGATTGTAAGAGGGTTCATGTATTATAATAAGAGTCTTTCTTTCAAAGAGGCGTGTTGTCAGGCCTGTGAGGAGACTCTCTGGGTGAGAGATTTGTTGTTGGAGAGGAGGGTTTCCAAGCCCGTGAGCATACTCTCCAGGTGAGAGTGTTGCTGGGAATTTTCCCCTGTTGTGTTGAGCATTAGATGCAAGGCTCATATATTTCCTATCCGGCCTATTGTTGGTAACCCTAGAAGCGAAGTGGGGAAGCTGAAGGAATGTTGAGCAGAGAAGGGGCATGATTCCTTAGGTGTGACAGGTGTGTGGGGAATGAGATACTATAAGCTAGTTGCAGCAGTGGGAAACTTGGACTGATAAATTTTGTTGTGTATCAGACCTTATCCTATCGCTAAGAACCCCTTTTCCTAGTGTAGTTATGTCCCATCTTGGGGGTGACCCATTACTGAAATATTCTGAGAAAGTGAGTCTATGGCTGGGAGGAACGCCTAAGTTTTGCATGCAATTGGTGACTTTCATAAAAGATAAGTTTTCTTTATATGTTTGTCTCATTTTATGTGTGCATATTTATCTATGTTTAATATTTATCTATGTTTAATATTTATCTATGTTTAATATGGTTAAATTCTTATATGTTGTCACATATAAGTAATTTATATTATTCGGTCTTATGATGCTTTTACACGTAAGTGTGGTGCTTATAGCCTATATTTGTATTTGTGCATGAGTATGATAGATGTTAATATTTTTTTTGTAAGTTAACCTTATTATTTCGGTATGAGCCTCCAGGGAATGTTTGAATGGCCATGCACATAGAGAATACTATGTGTGCACCAGGGGATGGAATTGCTTGTGTGCACTAAAAAGCAATGTGTGTGCACAAGGAGATTAGTTTTGGTGTGTGATGCCAAAATGGTTGTGCAAACAATGGTGTTTTGTGATCAGTACTCTATTGTGAAGTTGTTTTAAGTTGCTTCCACTTTTATAGGTTGTGTGGCATGATTCAAGCTTGGGTTGAGCATGTTACTTCAAGTGATATTGTGCGAAACTGTGATTAGAATAAAATTTTCATAGTGGGTTTTTGGAGTAACATTGTTCATTAGTAAGTTGGATGATGTTAAATTATGTTTTGTCAGAGCATTCTTTGAGATATGTTTGTGTGGCGTAGCCCATCTTGGGAGGATGGGGACGTTACACATTGGTATTAGAGTAAAGTCAGAGTGTTTTTGGAGTAGCATGGACCAACCTGGGTGGTTGGGGATGTTACAAAGTGGTATCAGAGAATTTGGTTCAACACTAGACTTGTATGGGATAGAGGCCAATAAGAAGCATTAGAGCACCAGTTTCAACCATGAGCCTACATTAGCTAAGTTCTACTTAAGGTAAAATTTCAACTAGTAAGTGGCCAAATTTGGAATTTCAGCGTGGCCATGGTGTGCATTAGTTAAGAATGCATAGATGTGTGCATTAAGTGTTGGGTATTGTAGGGTGAGGTACTAGAACTACGCAGGAAACAATTGTGCACGGGTGTGCGCACTAAAGGTTTGGGACTACATCGAACAATTTGTAGTGCATGCAAAATACTAATACATTGTGTACTATATGATAAAAATTGACATTGTGCATTGGTGTGTGTTGAATTCCATTGTATGCATCGACTTCAGAAGAAATCATTTTGACAAGATGGTGCATATTTTTCATGAATTTTCCTCATGAATTCATCTAACAAATCTTATTTCCTACACATTTTGCACAATTATCAACGATTAAAGTAGTACAAAATTAGTGAAAAAGGTCAAAAGCATGGAAGGTGTGCAGAGTACTTACAGTCCTAATGATAAATTTGGGCATTTGTATATTAGTTTGGGTGTTGATGGTATAGAATCCAAGGAGGAGCGCATAAACTTGGTATAAACCATAAAGAGATTGCAAAAAATTTCCAAAGTTATAAGGATGATAACATAATGCTTATGAAATCCAAGGAACAACAATATGAATTCAATCTCATGTTAATGCAAAGCTTGGACATAATAGAAAATAAAATATATAAGGAGACAAAGTTGAGCAGGTCTAGAAGTCGTAGATCTCATGATGAGAAAAGAAGAGAAGAACGAAGTGCGAGTAAGAATCGACCTCACTCACCAAAGTATTCTTTAAGGAAAGCACGCAGTAGCTCAATTCCATCTCCTGTCAGAAAGCATAAGAGAAGGAATGGGGTGGATGATCTATAGGAATAAATAAATAAGATCGAGTCTCCTACCTTTTACAATGAGCACAAGATGGATGAAGATGTGAAGAACTAGTTGTTAGGTATGAGGAAGTAGTTCTAGCTGCATAATTACTATGCGTAGGAAGAAGGAAGAATTTCTATCTATAAACTAAAGATAAAAGCATCAATGTAGTGGGATTAGTTTGTGTAGGCATAACACATTGATGAAAAAAAGGTTACTTGGAGGGAGTTCAAGAAGTATTTCCAAAATAAATACTTAACTAAGAGGTACTATGACAAGAAAATGAAGGATTTTTTTGAATGCAAGCTC
>ML805697.1:80155-95067 GCA_009831015.1 Picea engelmannii
GACGTTCATAGTTTCATGGGATTATATAGATACTATTAAGGGTTTGTGAAAGGATTATCTAAAATTAGATACCTTAAAACTACCATGTAGCACAAGGGAATCAAACATGAATGGATGATGAATGCAACATAGTATTCTCCAATATTAAAATATTACTAGTTAGTGCATCAATCCTACAAGTGCCCGATATGGATAAGGGTTTTGTGGTCTATACAAATTCCTTGAAAAAAGGAATTAGTGCTATGTTAATGCAATATGATGGAGTTATAGCTTGTGTGTCATGAAAGTTGAAATTTAACAAGGAGAATTATGTCATACATGATCTAGAGACGGTGATAGTTATGTTGGCTCTAAAAATTTGAAGGAATTATTTGGTTGGTAAAATATTTATGCTTAAAATTTTTCACCAAATCTTATGGTACATCTTCACATAGAGGGATCTAAATGGTAGGAAAAGGCAGTGGAATTTTGAGTGAGTATCATTTTGGGATTTCATACATTAAGGACATGAAAATGTAGTGGTTCATTCCCTGAGAAGAAGGATAAGAATATTCTCCATGGTAACCTTAAAGGTTGACTTGAATGAACAACTATTAGAATGGCTTCATGGAGAAAGTTGGTATTGGATGTTAGATTCGTACTTTAGAATGACAAGCATTTAGAGCCTAAGTTTTAAGCCTACATCCTTGAGGTAGATGGATTTTTGTGATTTTAGGGTAGAATGTACATCACTAAAGAAGGAGATATTAGAAGCACTATCCTCAAGGAATGCCATAGAGAACTTTACTATACACACCCAAGTGTGAAGAAAATGTATGGAAATATGAAAAAGCTCTTTTTCTGGGTGGGCATGAAGTCCTTTGTGGTTAAACTCATCAGTAATTACCTTAAATGTTAGCAAGTGAAGGATGAACACCACCACCCATAAATACTTTTATAGGCCCATGACATCCTAAAGTCAAAATGGGAAGTCGTTTCCATGGATTTCATGGTAGGATTTCCTCTCACACTACATAGGCATAATGCCATTTTGATCATAGTTGATAAACGATCCAAAATTACTCATTACATTCTAGTCAAGGAAAATTATATGAGTCATTGTTGTGGCATGGATATTTGTTAGTGACATTATTCATCTTCATGTGTTTCCAAAAAGATAATCTCATATACAAACTCTCTATTACATCCAAGTTTTAGACGAGCTTGCAATCAACACTTGGGACTTAGTTGAATTTAAGCACCATTGATCATCCTAAAATGAATGGAAAAACAAAGAGAGTTAATCAAGTGATGAAAGACATTCTTATGATGTATGTCATGGATAAATAGATCCAATAGGAAAGTTATTTCCCTTTTTTGGAATTTTCTTACAATAACAATTATCATAGTTATATTAGAATGCCTCATTATCGATTATCATAGCTCTATTAGAATTCCTCCTTATGAGTGACTTTAAGGAAGACCATGCAAGAAACCATTGAGTTGGGATGGTTTCGAAGATTGGGTGATAATATACCCAAAGTTGATATAAGAAATGGAAGATAAGGTAATTTAGATTAGACAACGATTGAATGAAGCCTATGATCAACATAAAAGTTATGTTGATGCCCATCATATAGAATGAAGCTATGAATTTAGACATAATGTTTTTATGCATATTAGGCCGGGTAAGAGTAACATTCATTTGGGAAGGGGGAAAAGTTGTCACCTCAATTTATAGGGCCATTTAAAATATTGAGAAGAATTGGACTAGTGAGATATGCTTATCTTGTAGCATCTTGGAACAACTTTAAGAATTATAATATTTTCTCTCCTCTTTTATGTTATCACATATTAGTTGTCAGGGATGGACTGTGACATCATGTACATCCCAACATATCATGATCCTTAAGCCAATTGGGGAAGCCACAAGGGAGTAGTGCCTCCTACCAACATAATAGTTGATTGGTTGTGGGGCATGAGTATATTTACTTGTTAGGCATTCCACTCCTCTATGGGATGAATTCTAGTTATGTGTGTGAAACAATAACTGGATAGGTCTATCTTGTTGCATCTTGGAATAACATCTATGACTATAAATCTTCCTTCACTCTCGTGTGATATGCTATATTGATTGTGAGGGCTAGTCCAAGACCATCTATAAATCCCAACACATTATCATCTGATAATAGGGGCAACGACTAGGGATTGGTGTCTCCTACTAGTATAATGGTTTATTATGTGTGCATGTGCATGTGTGTGTGTGTGTGTGAAAGAATAGTTAGTCACACCTATCTTGTGGTGTATTTAAATAACTTATGTGACTATAAATCTCCTCTCCTGATGTGTTATCCCACGTTGGTTTTGAAGGCTAGTTTGTTACATCATGCAACTTCTAGCATACCATGATCCTTAAGTCGTTGCACACAACCACAAGGGAGTGGTGTCTCTTACTAACATAATGGCTGATTTTTTGGGAGTGAGTATGTTTTCTTGCTTGGTGTTGCACTCCTCTGTCAAATGTATTCTTTAGGCTAGTGTGTATTAAACCATTGTTGGATATGCCTATTTCATGGCACCTTGGAATAACGTTTCCAACAAAAAATATCATCTCCTCTTATGTGTTATCCCACATTGGTTGTAAGGGATATTCATCTGCGATGTGATATAAGCTTCCAAACATATCATTATCCTTATGTCAATGGTGTCAACTACAAGAGAGTGGTGTATCCTACTAACATAATAGTTGATTAGTTGTTGGGTTCAAGTATCTTTTCCTTCTTGGTGTTACCCTCCTCCTCTACAGAATGTATCGTGTGAGTGTGCGAGGGTGAAACAACATTGGAATCTACCAAGGGATGGGTGTTAGGATTACTAACATAAATATGTATTGTGTGGGATTTTGTGTTTGAAACAAAATTCAGATACACTTATCTTATAGAATCTTGGAATTATAGCTTCTACAACTATAAAACTTCCTCGTCTTAGATATCCCTATCTTATAGCATCTTGGAATAGCTTCTACGACTACAAAGTCTCCTCTTGTGTGTTATCTGACATTCTATGACTACAAAATCTTCTCTTGTGTGTTATTTGACATTCATTATGAAAGATGATCTACAACATCATATAAACTTCATCCTCATGCCAATGAGTGCACCAATAAAGAAATGGTGTTTGCTACTAACATAATACTTATTGATTAAAGAGTGAATTGTGTAGGTGTACAAGTGTTTGGTCTAATTGTGTGGTGTCTTATGTGATATATAGAGAGCAAGCATGAATCTGAAGTTATTGTCCCCGCTCACCTATAACTATTGGAAATAAAGTACAACGAATACAATGAAACATAATCGATCAATCCATGAGTTAGAATAAAAGGTAAACATCTTTATCATAACTGAATAGTGCAAATCTGTCTAGGTTCAAACCTTTTTTAGAGTGCAAAACTTGAGGAAAGGTTTGCAGCTCCAGAGATTTTATCTCTCCCTCTTTCAGAGGTTTGCAGCTCCAGAGATTTTATCTCTCCCTCTTTCAGACTCAGACTCTGGATGCTTGATAGGTTGATAGATCCGAGGTTAAGATGGATCTAGATTAATTATAGGTTTGCAAGTTCAATAATAATTAGTGGATGTGAATTTAACACTGAATTCATATTTTCATGTACTAAATAAATATCCCAAATTGTGTGTTAGCAATATGTGGATCTGATTTATTTTCAATGACAACGAACGAGGGCGACAATGGTTATGGACAATAAGTTGTAGCGTAAGAGAATGGTTGAAATTACTGCTGGAGTTATAAAATGAAGACGACGTACAATGCGATTGAATAAGCAGAGCCCATTCAATAAAGAATGTACTGGTATCAAATTTAAACATATTTTACATACATGGTTCTATCAGTTTTAATGTGGGGATCTCAGCATTTCTAATAGCCCTGCTATCGTCGACAATGAGACAGACGTTAAACCGGACGTTGTTACGCCAACAAACCCTATTGACATCGTATGCCTGTATGATACCTTAACTGTTGTCTAAATCGACGGTCATAATGTCATCGTATGAATTGTACGAGAGATTAATTCTTCCCTAAATTGACGGTTCTATCAATCAGTTTCCGAACTACGTAATTGTCAAATTTGATACGAAAGGTTGTTGTAGGTTTGCAAGGCCAATAGTTGGTGGATGCGAGTTCATTGGGAACGGTGAAATCATATTTTCAGCTACTAGAGATCCCAAATTGTCGGTTAGCAATATGTGGACCTTATTTATTTTCAATGACAATGAATGGGAGCGACCATACTTATGCACAATAAGTTGTAGTCTAAGAGAATGGTATATATGTAGAGACTCTTATCGGAGAATTTGAACTTGTACCAAAACCCAAGACAATCATGTGAAATTTGGTGTAACAACATGATATCTCACCACTGTCATCTTAATGAGAAATCTCCATTTTTAGGGATGGATGAAGGTCCAATTCAAGGGAGGCATCCACGGTAGCCTAAAGGGCTAGGTAGACTATGGTTGTGTTAATCAACAAGGTCTACATCTGAAAAATTGAGACAAAGAAGTGTAACTTATGTACCTAACCAGAACAATACAACATATATATATATAACAATTCTAAGTACCAAAATGATAAGAAAGCCTCCAAAGACAATAGACCATGTAAATAAGCATTGGTTGAAGTAAAGATGCAACAAATTATCACTTTATAACAATAATTGATCTTTTGTAACAACCACAATAAATACTACTCAAAATAGCATGAAAGTACAATGAAAACCTAGCATTTATTCCATAGATTAATTAGCATCTTCTTAGAGAAATTTATGAGTGTGTTAAGTCAATGTTAGTTGAGTGTATGCAACAAATTACAAGGTTTTAGATGGCCGTAGCAATCTATTTGTAACAACAACAACACAATTAGTTAATTTTGCTAAGCTAGAGTTAGTAAATGTTACTAAGAGCTTAGGAGAATAAAACGTAAGAGTTGTTTGATCAATTCTTCACAAGAGCAAGTAGAAAGAAATCATTGCCTCTTGGCCTTATGGAGTCAATTATGGCAACAAATTATGTTGGAGAAACAAATTATAATACTTGTCAAAGGGCCAAGAAATAAATGTTAGAGGTGTTGGCACTTCAAGGCCTCAAGCATTCAAGTCTCTAAGATTAAAGTGCTATAACTTTAGGGTTTTATAAGCCTATCCTAGACAAGATATCCTTGACAATTCAACAAGTAGAAATGCTAGAGAGAGAAATAAGCACTTTATGATTCTCTCCTAGGGTTTAAGCAAGTAATTTCATAATCTTCAATATGAAACAAGTAAAATCACCACAAGCATTTATTACATAAACAAAATTGCAGAATTTTTACTTCACCAATAATAACCAAGCAAAACCCTAGTTGAAGACTTTCCACCACAAAAATGTTTTTTTTTTCATATGAAATATTATCGATGTATTATTACAATGATGAGTGTTCCATATATAGAGAACATATGGTGACCACCCATGAAAAGATGCGTCCCTTGAATAATCAATAACTATTTATTATTATCATTTACTTATTATATATGATATTAATAATCAATAATTATATTATTAATTATTATTCTAAGAGAATGTCTTCCCAATGTTGTCCAAACATCAAGACTCCCTCTCAATGAGGGAGACATTCTACATCATGCCAAGCTTGTCTCTGAAGTATACAAACTTCACCCTAGACTCATGACACTTGTATGTCAGTCTTGGGAGACGTCTCTCTCCCACCTGAATCGAGGAGAAACTCCTTATGCGACTCTTCCTCTGAGCCAATTATCTCTTTCTAATATCAGACTCACTCTGGGTCCACATGTAATATCATATAGCATCTTGAGTCTTTATTATTCCTTGTCAAATCACTATGACTAGGACAAATACCACACGAGGATCTTTCACCACAAGTACACACCTGTGAGTGAATGTCATCCTGATGCTAAATGACACGTGGAAAGCACTTCAAGCACCTTGAGTCCATATTATTCCTTGTCATGATCAAGGAAGGACTACGTCTGGGCCCATTTACCACAAGTGAACCTTTATGATAAATGTATCCTATATCCCTTGGTCCGCAACCCAATCTAGGAGAAGGTCTGCCTGATGCTGAAACATCAACACTCCCTCTTACCTAGGGAGGTATCTTTCCATAGTAGTACACAACTATTATCCAGAGACACACAATCTCTGCCAGTGGTACAAAACCACCATAGTAGAAAAATGTTTGTCACACATGACACTCTCATGTGGACTTCTAGAGGCTACACCCTCTAGAAACACTAGGGTCAACTCCCATAGTGTGTGATGTCAAGGGTCAAATCCCTTGACAGGTCCTCATGTGCTCTCCACATGGGACGTTGGGCTATAAGCCCAAATGCACTTATCCCTTCTCGAGTAAGTGTCCCACTTATCCCTTCTCGAATAAGTGTCCTCACATATCAACTCAACTCAATTCATAGACGAGTACAATCTGAAGAATGTTTGTCATGCATGGCACTCCCATGTGGAATTCTAGAGGTTACACCCTCTAGAAACACTAGGGTCAACTCCCATAATGTGTGACGTCAAGGTTCAAATCCCTTGACATGTCCTCATGTGCTCTCCACATGGGACATTGGACTATAATCCCAAACACACTTATTCCTTCTCGGATAAGTGTAATCACAGATCAACTCAACTTAGTCATAGAGGAGTACGATATGGGGAATGTTTCAGGAAGTTGCAAACATCAACACTCCCTCTCAGCGAGGGAGGCATTCTCTGCCACACCAAGTTTGTCACGGAAGTACTTGAACTTCATCCTGGTTTGGTAAGAACATCAACAACCTGCTCATCCGTAGGAAGGTACAACACCAGTACTTCCTTCCTCTGCACCATGTCTCGGATGTAATGGTACTTGATCTCAATGTGGTTCAATTTTTCATGAAACACTAGATTCTATGATATCTTCACACAACTTTGGTTAATGGTGGAATCCAACACATGTTCGGATAAATGGAAGATGTCATAATGAATAATGGTGGAATCTACCACATCTACTATGACATAACAATGTTATAGTAGATGTCATTCTAATCATTGTGTTTATTTTAAAAAGATAGAAAATGGAAGCTATATTATATTGCTATTGTATGTAGATGACATGCTTGTTGCAGGGTCTAATATGAAGGATATAAATGTACTCATGAAGAAATTAGCTAATTCATTTGTGATGAAGGATTTGGGTGCTGCAAATAAAATCCTTGGTATGAGAATAACAAGAAACAGGAAAATCACAAATTGACATTGTCTTAGGGTGAGTACATAGAGAAGGTGTTGGAGAGGTTTATAATGCATAATGCAAAACCAGTTAGTACACTTTTGGCCAACCATTTCAAATTAACTAAGGAAATGTGTCCCAAGACACAGGAGGAGATAAAATACATGTCCAGGGTCCCTTATTCATCAACAATTGGCAGCTTGATGTATGCGATGGTTTTCACAAGACCAAATATTACACATGCAGTGGGAGTTGTGAGCAGGTATATGAACAATCTAGGTAAAGAACATTGTGAGGCAGTAAAGTGGATTCTTAGGTATTTGAGAGGTACTACTACTCATGCATTATGTTTTGGAGGTTCAGACACTGTTCTATAGGGATATGTTGATTCAGATCTGACAGGTGATAAAGATAGCATGAGGAGCACCACAGGGTATGTTTTTACTATAGGTGGAACAACAATAAGTTGTATTTCAAAACTGAAAAGGTTGTTGCACTTTCAACAACAGAAACAGAGTATGTTGCTGCTACAGAGACTAGTAAAGAAATGATTTGGTTGCAGAGGTTTATGGAGGATTTGGGAAAGAAGCAGGAGAATATCAGGTTGTACTGTGACAGTGAGAGTGCCATTAATCTTGCAAAGAACTCTGCCTTCCGTTCGAAGACTAATCATATACAACTAAGGTACCATTTCATACAATCCGTCTTGGAAGATGGAAATTTGAAGATGGAAAAGATACACACTAGCCAGAATCCTGCAGACATGTTAACAAAGGGAGTAACTAGGGAGAAACTGAGTTCTTGCTCAGTTTCAGTTGGTCTTTAAGAATGAAGACGAAGATGAGAAATTTTCCAGGTCCAAGAAGGATCATAGTCCAACATCTACAACAACAATGGAGTTGTTGAGATCAGTATCCAAATGGGAGATTGTTGGTTGTGGAGCCTGGTTATCTTCCTGATTTAGAGGTCTTTGTTTTCAGCCATGTTTATACCCCATGAATACTTTAAACCCCATAAGAATGTACACTCCTCCACGCGGGGGGTTGCAGAGGGGGGTTATCCCCTCTGCGAGGTCCGGGGGCAAGCAAGCCCCCGAAGGAAAAATTGCTTTGTAAATGTATATTGTAATTTCATTGTAAATCTGGACCGTTCATTATAAGGTCGCAGATCTGACGGTAGAAGTTATGTTAGGGGTTTTTTCCCTAGAAGGAAACCCTCTTTTATGAGGGAAATGTATTGTGGCTATGCATCATTGTGAATATTGTATTATGAGATAGGAGACTGTGAGAGAAAAAAGAAGAAGTTACATCGGGTTTGCTGTAGGTTGCATCCCTTCATTTGCTAGATAGTAATAAAGAAAGGGCCTGGAAATTTCTCCGGTGGACGTAGCCCACATTGGGTGAAACACATATATCTGTGTTTCTATTGTATTGTGTATCTTCCGTGTTTTATTTCCGCATTTGTCTTATTTTATTGCTCCGCGATCCTATTTTTCTAACACATACTTGGTAGTTCTAATATATTGTTTCGGGTCCTAAAATTTCAACATGTTTTTGGGAATTTCCCCTTGCATTTTTGGTAGACATAGGCCACCCAATCATAGATCATGTGATCTACCAAACACATAGACCATGGATTAACATTTTTAATAGTCCATGACATTCCTTAAATAAATTTTGTATGCAAATGTTATGGCCTTGTGAAGTTGACGCATTAAGTAGCCTCCTAGGGGCCTTCATTCCTTTTGCCACATATTCTCCTAGAGTTAGGGTTTTTTCCTCCTAGGGATTCATAATTTATGTTAAAAATCTATCCTTAGCATCTTATAATGTCTTCTTCAAAAGGGAATAGCTGACACATCTCCCTCTAGAGATAAGATTCCACTATTCTAGCTAGTTTGTATTAATTTACATTTATAGTATTTTCCTATTTCATTCATTAACATAATTTTGGTTTCACTATATTAGTGTGCTCTCTTAAATATCTTTGTTTGCTTTTTTCCATTTATATTCTTCCTTCAATTCATCGTCTACATAACCCAAATCAAGGAAGGTTGTTATAGGTGGTATCTAAGCCCTAGTTCTAACATTGGGCTAAGAGGGAAACCAATGAGTTGTGTGTTGGTTAATTTGAAACTAAAATCTTTATTAAAAAAAAAACAAGTGAAACATATTAATATAAAAGATTTATTCACAAACAAACAAGTGAAACATATTAATATAAATTGTAGTTTTAGGAAATGAATGATATTTATATTAGAACTAGAACAACAAAATAACTATAAAAATATGAACTACACAATAATTTCTGAAAATGGCTGTGTGTGTAAAAACCATCATTGATTCCTATGATTTATGTGAGTTTAGAACACAATCTAAAATGGAAAACTAAAAACTGCATGCTTTATAGTGGAAATAAGTTATGAGAAATATGATTATGACCAACCTTAGGAGAAGCTATCCTTACTAGCTTATAAGAAGTTACCTTTTTTTTTTCCAAGAAGAATTTTTTTCTCAAATTTATATTAGAAATAAATTCTTTTACACTAACTAGAGTCACACAGCAGATAAATAACAGGAGCAGTGCTGGCCCGTCGCTATCAAATACAATATGATCCCAAATGGAAACTGCAGCAGGAAAATAATGGCAGCAGTGCTGACCCATCGCTGTCCAATAACAAAGATATACCCAAATGGAAACGGAAGGTGAAGTCTTGTTGATAACCACTTAGACGAGAGGAGAACTTGTAGTGTAAATTTCAATGCTTTTCTTGAGCAGCTGGAAAAAGGCATTAAGACTCGAAAATATTAATTGTGGTGATGGGGCTGTCGATACCATTATCACAATGGTAAACCGATAGTTTCCCAGCCACATGACCTAGAGCCCGCTTGGATAGTGTATCTGCCTCAGAATTGTGACATCTAGGAATATGATGGAAAATAGCGTCGGTGAAGAAGTTGGCCAACCGTCTAGTTTGTTGCTTCCATCCTTCGATATGAACGGATTGAAGATTACTCTTGTGGTTAATCCATTCAATAATTATTCTCGAGTCACCGAGAACCAGTAAGTGGTTTAAAGACCAGCTGGAAGCAAGGAAGAGAGATGCCCACAAACCCATAAGCTCTGCTTTTGTGTTGGATCCGTCACCACAGTTCAGAAACCACTTGGTGACCCTAGATGGATGAGTCTTGAGAGTGCCTCCTGCCCCGCAGCAATGTCCATTGGCCAGTGTTGCGCCATCAAAACAAATTAAAGTGGACCCAGGGTCCAGCGAGAAATCCACAGGTTTAATATGAAAATCTTTGATAGTAGACGACTTCCATTGAAAGGAGGACAATAATCTGTGGATGACCGCAGAGCAGGAGGGAGGAAGACCTTCGAAAATCATCTGGTTGCGCTCCAGCCAGATCTGCCAACAGACGTGAGCCACCAAAGGGTGAGGGGTCGATCTGACAGCGAGCCAAGAGCCTAAGCAATCGGTGAATGTTTCGCCTCTCCAGACCGCCCGAAGAGAAAGAAGCCGAGATAACCAGTTCCAAACATCAATGGTGAATGCGCAGTGAATCATAAGGTGATCCAGGTCTTCAGAGTTTTGTTTGCAAAGGAGGCAAATGCTGGGCCCGTGCCAGCCACGTCGGCAGAGTGCCTCCCAGGTGAGCACCCAATTCTTCACGCACAGCCAAAAGAATAAAAGAATCTTGAGTGGTAAAGACCACTTCCAAATCTTCAGGATCCCCGACGCCTCAACAATAAAATTCTGTGATTGAAGGATGGCCTCGTAAACATTCTTTGCTGTGAGGATACCCGAGGCGTCACCCCCGACCCACAGGAGAGAGTCCTGTTCATTGCTGAGAGAGATACCTGTCGAGTATAATGTCGAGGTGAAGGCGTCCCATTCCTTGGCTAGTGGGTCTTGTAGCTGGAGAGAACTACTATGAAGCCAGCGGTCGGGCAAGAATGGGGTGCAAGCGGCCACTTTTAATTGAGCAAGGTAAAATAAATTTTGTGCATTGAGCTGAGTTATGAGTTGTGAAGATAGTAGAGAATGGTTTTCCAGTCCAAGTATTTTATCTCGCCCAAGAGATATGTCTGTCCCCTCACCGGGTTTCCAACGAAGCCAGTGTAAGATCACCGGCGAGGCGGAGAGCAGACCTTTCCAGAAGGGTGAAGCCCTTCTCAGAGCAAAAGAAGGCTTCCGAAGCCAATGAAGGAGAGGAAGAGATCCAAGGTATTTTTCGATGATGAGTCTGTTCCAAATGCTGTCATGGGAGATGGCTCGCCAGAAAGAACAAGCCAGGAGTGGCGAGTTAAATATAGAAGGATTTTTGAGCCCCCAACCTCCAAACTTTCGGGGTCTGGCTAGTGACTGCCAACTGCACAGGTGGAAACGGTGTTTACCAGCAAGATCGTTCCACAGGAAATTGTAAGAAAGTCTACGCAGCAGGATGATAATTTTGTTTGGAATTCGCTCAAGTGTCATCCAATAGACAACAAGGCCTTCAAGCACTGATTTGACAAGGATGAAATGTCCTCCCAGGGACAACCACTTATTGCACCAGAGGCCGTTTTTTCTTTCGAAAAGAGCCACTAACTAGCACCAATCAACAGAGGAGGATGCTCCCGGTTTCAGCCGGTAGCCCAGGTATCTAAAACCATCTTTTAGATCAGAAAAAGAGTAGGGGATGGTATTTTTGAAAAGTACAAGCTCAGCCTCTGTGAGACCCCAATAATGAATAGAAGATTTTAAGGGATTAATGGACAAGCTCGTAACGGTGCAGAAAAGCTGAAGAACCTCCAAGATTTCCCTCCACTCCGGAAGGTCAGCTTTGACCAATAGGAGAATGTCATCCAAAAACATGAGGTGCACCAACCTGAAGAGCCTTGATACCTTTAAACCCGATATACGGTTTTCGGAGATGGATTTGGCAAGAAGTAAACTAAGGCTATCCATGAGTAGAATGAAGAGGTAAGGTGAGAGTGGGCAACCTTGACGTAGCCCCCTTTCACTGTGGAAAAAGTTAGTAGCCTCTCCATTGATCAGCACTGCAAAGCCAGCACTGGTGACGCAGGACATAATCCAGTCCGTGAAATTGTTGCCAAGTCCCACCGAGAGAAGTATCAGTCTCAAGAAAGTCCAGTCAATGCTGTCAAAGGCCTTTTTTAAATCAAGCTTCAAGATCAATGCCTTCATATTTTTCTGTTTAATGGTGTGAATGCTCTCGTGGGAAGCACCAATGGCGTCTTGAATTCGTCTACCTTTAATAAACCCGAGCTGTTCAGCGGAAAGGCTCCTTTCCAGAAAAGGCTTTAAGCGATTAGAGATCACTTTAGAAATTAACTTGTAAATAAGATTACACAGAGATATTGGTCTAAAGTCGTTGAAGGTGACATAATGGTTCTCCTTCGGGATCAATACTAGGAAAGTGGAGTTAATACTTTTATGTACCTTACCTTTGATGCGAGTGTCCTCGACCATCTGAAGGAGATCTAGACCAACGAGGTCAAAGAAAAAAGAGAAGAATTCTGATGTCCAGCCATCAGGCCCTGGACTTCTCTCTTTTTTAAAGTGAAATAAAATATCCTTGAGTTCAGGCAAGGTGACAGGCTTAAACAAGTTGGCTGCTTCAGTAACCGATACCAATTTTGGAAATAGGTTGGCAGTGGAGACTTTTTCAAGATAAGAATGACTTTCATTTGCTTTGAAGAGATTTTCAAAATAGGTGACAACTTCTTGTTTGATAGAGGCGTGATCTCGAATCATCTCATCGCGGTCATTTTGAATAGACCAAATCAGTTTTTTATCTCTGTTGTGGCTTGCTAATCTGTGAAAAAATTTGGTATTGGAGTCCCCTGAGCTAAGCCAGGTCGCATGGCTTCGAAGCCTCCAGCTTTGTTCCTCTTCTCACAGAATGTGGGCTCTGTTTTTCTCTAGAATATTTATAGTGTCGGTGTCCTCTAATGACAATTGGGTGGAGGCAGATTGGAAAATGAGATTTTTAATCTCAGACTCAATGCTGTTTAAAAGAACCGTCTCCGTTACCTTTTTACGCATGCTCCAAGACTTTGTATGGACTTTTAAAGCCTTTAATTTCCAGACTAATCTCAGCTGTGGATTGCTTTCTTTCAAAAAGACCGGGTCTGACCAGACCGAGTGCACAAGAACAGTGTATTCCATTGAAGAGAGCCAGTGATGATTGAATTTATAAGGGTAAGAATTGTGCCGGAGAAGAATGTTCAATTTTAAGATGATAGGCGCATGGTCATAATAGAATGGAAGCACCACCCACGAGGACGGGATGGTTGAGGAGGACATAAAATTTTCAGAGACAAAAAAACGATCAAGTCTTCTTGCAATGGACTCATTCCCCGATCTCCCATTGCGCCAAGTGGGGAGAAGTCTGGTCGGTAGAATATCTATGAGGTTATTGAAGCTGAAGAGGTCTCTGTAAATGGCATTGGACGATCCAGGCGTGGGCATTCCGCCCTAGTGTTCGTCTGCAGAGAGGGTGATATTTAAATCCCCTCCAAGGATAAGGTTGGGGATATAAAGAATCCCACTGTTAGCCAGATGTGACCAGAACTGCAATTTTGATTGACAAGGGCCATATACGTTTAGGAAGGCCAACTCCTGGTTGGTAGCCAAGCAACGACCTACCAACAATATTCCTCCACAGGTCAAGAAAGGAGATAAGTCGAAGAAACAGGGATCCCATGCCACTAGCATGCCGCCTGAATGACCCAAGGAGCTAACGGCTATGGAGACCCAAGAAGGACGGAAGGAGTGCAAGAAAACTTTGGCTTTTTGATCAGTCGAGAGAGTTTCCTGTAGAAAGATGACATCCGACAAAGTGTTCTCTAGAAGATTGCGGAAGGAAGCAGTTTTGAGGATGCCTCCGATTCCTCGTAAGTTTAAAGAGAGCACAATCATCATTTAGAGCGAGCTATGGCCTTCAACGCTCTAAGGGCCTTTCCGTCAAGTGCAGGTTCGATGGGAGACGTGCGTGGAGAAGAATGTAGATCCATTTTCTTTTTCCTGGAGCTCCTCGTTTGTAGTGGGGAGAGCTCAACGCCCAGACCTCGTCCCCATGCCGATGAGTTTTGATCAGTGGACGGTAGGTGCGAAGAAGAGGAACCCGCCGCCGAGGGCTGAGAAAAGGGTTCAAGTCCCTAGAAGATAGGTAAAGGCATAGATGAGTCAGGAATATACAGAGTAGAGGGCAAGGAACTCAGATCTGGTAAAGGGGAGTCCTCACTATCAACTGGCTGACCCATGCCGGGTAGAACGGATAGGGGATCTGTATGGAAAGAAGTAAAGGATAGTGTGCTGGTATGATTCGTCGGGATTGTCGGAGGGAGTGTGTGCGTCGGGGAGGTTGTGGAGAGCAGACAAGGTATTTGGGAGGTCAGGGGGTTTACGGGAGGAGAGGGGACATGGCGTCGAGTGATATCAGAAGTGGAAGGTAAAGTGCTATCCAGTGTAGGGTTCGGTGCTTGGGGGGAGGGCTGTTGCGGCTCAAGCACAGTTGGGAGCGGAGTATGGCTTTGGGAAGAAAGGAGAGAAGAGCGATTTATGAAGTCTTTTTCAGCGCCAGTGAGAGAGAAGTAGAGGGAGGGACAATGGTGAATTTTTT
>ML805697.1:121405-158052 GCA_009831015.1 Picea engelmannii
TCAATCCTTCCATGATCTCCCCTTTTAAACCATCCATCTTAGTATCCAACTTATCTTCCATTGAATCCATCATCTCTTGTAGTTCATCTTTGGTTACTGTCTTCTTTTGTAAATCATTTATGTCCCTACACATTTCTTCACCTCCATCAAGAGTCCAAGTAGGATTGTATGGAGGCTTATTTGGTGTAGAAGTTCCCTTTTTTGGTGGCATGTTGGCCAAGTATCACTTTAAACCTTGATTTTGAGGTGGTTCTGCTAGACAATATTCCTTTTATTGTATCTCCAAAATTTCGGCCCTTCTGAGTATGAAATTTTATTTTTTGTAGGTCTCTGATATTTCTTCTCTTCAATGCCACAGGTCTGATAAAAATTGGATGTGCCAAGTGGAATTTATGGTAACTTCCCCACAACTCTCGGATTTTTGGTCTTTCTAGGAGATCTCACTTGTATAGCGTACCCCACACAAACTAATTGATAAAAAAGTCTGAAACTCGTACCAGAACTACTGCAGACTCTCCACTATCCAATGCAACTAGTCTCACTCAATTTGGATACTCTAGTAAGAATTTATGATTGTTTTACCCGAAACACTTGAATTAGACTAGTCAATAGGACTAGTCAAATACCCTATCTTCCACAGGGTGTATCTCCAAATTTAAGATTACCCAGAAGCTGAAATTTCTACCACAGATACCTTACTAATTTCTGAGAATATATTTTAGAGTTCAGGGTCTGAAACGTTACAGAAAAATTTTTATAGCGAAAATTACACAATGAATCAATTCAGGATGATTCAAGAACCCTATCTTACGAAGGCTGTATCTCTGAAAGTATAAGGCCTCAAGAGCTGAAATTGTAACCCAACATACCTTGGTATGTCTGCTAAATATCCTCCAAGCCATTCCTTCTGAATCATTTTAGAAAAATAGTTATAGCGAAAATTCCATGGTGTCTCAGATGTAGCAGCGAAACCCCAAGACCTTGAGCTCTCATTCCATATGTTAAGAACCAAATATCAATATAGCATAGAAAAACCTCAGAATAAGTACTCAACGCCTTGAAAAAGAGATAATTTTAGATAATAATCCTCTTCGAGGGGGAAACCTCCTTTTACCCCACATAAATTTTCAAGTACAAGATGATTCCAAATGAAAATGTCTCCTTGGTATATATAGGATACTAGGAGGTATAATTACAACTAATGGAATAAAGCCGACATAAATAAAATAACATTACTAATGTAATATGCCCCAATTAAGGGGTGATGAGCCAATATTAGGGCTTAACACTTCCTGGGGTGGGACAAACTGAGGGGAATGAGAGGTTGTGAGGTGGAACTGCTGCTAGAGTTGGTGTCATCCATGGGCCTTTATTTATTTATTTTTTTTATTTTTTCTGAGTGTTGTATGACCTTAGTGGGACTAGTGAGAGAACCTTTTCCATGGTGGAGTCACAGCCCTAACTCATGGGTGACTCACTGCTAAGATATTATGAGTAGTGTACTCTATGGCTGGGAGGAATGTTTGAGGTCTATAGCCAGTTGATGATTTACAAAAGTTGGTGTTATTTTATATGTGTGCTTATATGTCATTTATTGTGTGAATGTTTATATAAACTTTGTATTATTTAATGTACATATTTATGCATGATTTATATGTTATTAGCATTGCATATCTACTAAATATGCAAGGCATGTTAGTTAATTAATTGGTATCAGAGAGGGAAAAATTGTGTGGCATGGCCCAAATCTAGGCTAGGGTGTTTCATTGTGTTATCAAATCCATAGGTTCAATATTGGGCCTACATGGGCTAGAAACAAAGCGTTGGATTTAAATTTGCAAGTTTAAAGTTCAAAAGACGCTTGCAATTTGTTTGTTAAAATTTCTCCAAGGAAAAGTTTGGAATTTCCCTGTAATTTTGGGAAATTTGAGCTCAAGGGTTTAAAAATTCCAATTTTAACCCCTAGATGAACATTTTTAGGCATGAATTGGGCCAAATATGGGATTTACAGTGTAGCCATGGAATAATTGGTAAAAATCCCAAATTTATGAGTGAATTCGAGTGAAATTTGTGCCTAGGAATGTCAACCATCCATGCAAAAAGATAGTTGGTTGGTTGAAGAAGTTGATTTAATACTTAAAGGGATGAAATTAGAAACATTTAGATTAATTACAGAGCTTCAATGAAGACCTCGGGAAATAATTATGAATTTGAGCATTTTTGGAAAAAATGGAAAATTTGAAATTTTGACAAATTTGGGAATTTCGTAGGGCGACGTCAGCGATGGCGTGGAACCACGTGTCAACTAATGTGGAATGGGTTACGTGGAATTCCATGGTGGCATGCCATAATGACAGAGTGGCAGGAGTGGAATATGTGGTAGAGTGGCACGTGACATGGGGCCACGGTGGTCGGGGTGCCATGGTGGTCGGGGTACCTGCTTGATCCACAAAATAATGGTTTCATGGGGTCCCTTTGTGGTTTTGGAAACCAATTTGGGGGGGAGAAATAAATGGGAGGAAACCAACTCACCATGTTGAAATTGAGTGATATCTGTAGTTCAGACCCCCCTGTTAACGATGGACAAGTTGGGGGGTTGAAATACGATTGCGATCGTTGATTTATCTTGATTGTCCACCGTCCGATCAGAGGGAAAAGAAGGTGCACATGCGGGAAAAAATTATCATGGGATGGGGCCTACCAATCCCTATAACTAGAAAAAAGGTGCCACATGGACAACCAGATTTGTGGGGCTCGAAAACTAACGATATGTGTGCTGGGTGGAGGTGAGAGAAGGTGAATATTATGAAAAAGAGAAGTTAGAAGGTGGAAGAGGATAATGAGGTAGGGAAAGGATGGACAAAGGGTTGACATGGAATCATATCAAGGTTCTAGATGGACCCAGAATGCCACATCATCATCCATATCAACAGAAATTAGTGAAAATTGTGATAATTGTTTAGTGATTTCGAGGTTATTATCTTGCAGGCCATTTTTGAAGGCTTTAACAATGTTTTTAGGCAAACAAAAACCATAAAATAAGAATGTAACTTTGGTATAATATGTCTCTACAAATCAAATGAAAGATCTCAAGGAGATATTTCCAACGAGCTAATTTGTTTGTAAAACAAAGCTTGTATGAGGAGGTTACAAGCTAAACAATGTAAGAAAAAAATTAAGTACTAGTTCACTTCCAGAGGCCATAACTTCCCGCTCATAAGTCAATTTGGGGCCCAAGAGTAGTTTATAAAAATATATTGAACCATATAATACAACCATGGAGTCATATTGGAATTTTGGGTACCCAAAGGTGCACAATATGAGAGAGAATATTCCTATTGCATTTACTAATAAAAGAGGAAAATAGCCAAAACTTCAACAGGATGTAGCCAGCCGCCTGGAGCTTGGATGAAGGTGAAACTTGGTCATATTGCTCAAAATGAAATAATTAAGAAATCCAATTGATATTATGTCAAAATCCCAAATTATTTGGTGTATGGATGCAAGAACAATGCAAAAATTCCACTAAAATGAAAAAGTGTTAAAAAAGAGTAAATGGGTAATGTTCAAATGACTATAACTTGATGCTCATAACTCATAATTGAGAAAGAAGACAATCATTGGAAAGGTATTGGATGGAATAATATATTCATACACTTAGAAACACAAATTGAGTAGCATAATTCAAAGGGAGTCATAAATAATATTTCTGGTGACGTTAAAGGGAAAAAGTGTGCATATGTTTCTAGAGTTGTACATTATGGGTTTTGGCTAACAAATGTTGTTGTATGCATGATTTCAGATGTTATGGTTACAAACAAAATAGAGAAAATGTTAGATATGTCTGCAAATAGGAGAAATAAGGACAAAGATACTTCTTCAAAATCCACATTTGGTTTCTTTAAGAAGTTGTTGGATTAAGACATTGGGTTCACTAAGAAATGTGGAAGACTTCCAATGGAAATTTTTTTATTTGGAAAAAGAATTCCAGATGATATATGTGTATATAAAATGTGGATACTAGGTAATAAATCCCATCTATAGTTTATTATAATGAATGGGTAGTGGGTATGCTTGGAATTGCAAATATGAAATTTGGAAGGATGGTTTATATAAAAGCAGAAATAGTTTGGACCTGGTAGCAAGGATGATCCGAGACACTTGAAGATAGAGTGTTATGTCAAGTTCATTCACAAAAATACTAAAGGACCAAAAGGAAAAAAAATTAAGATATGATTCAGGTTCAATAATGAGGGTGTTGAGAATTCAAGAAGCTAGTTTTCTGATAAAGAGAGACATGGTGTATACTTGGAGATAAGGTGCATCCTCTCTTGGGATCAATTATGAAGATTAGAGTAGTGCTCCATTATTGTTATCAAAGTAGTGTAGTGGAAGCATGGTACAAGTGGCATTACTTCAAGAGTGAATTAATGAAGGTGCATGCATGCTTAAGAGTGCCATCAGGTGCATAAATAAATACATTATGTGTAGATTGGTTATAGAAGTATGCAACCATAATTTTGGGAGAGGAATTACACAAATTTAAGTGAATTCCAAAATTGGATAAAGTCCATGAGTAACCGGAGATAGTAGAAAAATGTACCACTAGGTGGATGCTAATTTATTTTGAGTCTATTGCAATACTCAGGAATGATGACATCAATGAAAGCGATTGTTGATGCATATAAAGAATGATGAGTGCATTTCAAAGATATGAAGTGCATTTCAAAGTAGAATGGGATACAAATTTAGAGAAGACACACGAGGAAGAAAAAATGGTTCTATTCTTGATATGGAATGCAAAAGAGATAGAGCCTAAAAAGAACCCATCTCAAGGGAAGGGAGCCATTGGTGATATTCTAGGAGAATGGAAGTACCAATGGAGTTTATGGTGGCATGAAAAGGTAATGCTAACTACTTTCACTTAGTCTCTATGAAGAAGGAAAATAAGACATTTGTGTAGCATTGCAGTATGCTGGAAATTGACTATGCAAGTAAAGTTTGAGACCAAATCATGGGTTAAAGAAGCATAAAAGAATGGTGCAAACAACCTCAAGAGATGAAGTGTTCAGATAGGGCAAGCTGAATCAACTTGGTCGAGTAAAGTAAATGGATTTTGAAGATCCAAAGTCAATAAGACAACATAGTTGGAAATGTAAATTGGTCATATATGATTTGGATAAAAGGGGCCAAGGAAGCAAGAAAACATGCTCAATGATTTTGTTGAGAGAATAAAAGGCTACAAGGATCCTGTGATAACTGAGGAAAGACAAGAATAATAGCGAGAGATGAAAATGATGAAAGAGGTTGATACAATTGTTGTAGCAACAATTATGATATGGCCTGTTGGACAACCATACATAACACGAGAAGATGAAATGCCTATGCACTCAGGGGCATGTTAAGGGTTCATTCTTAGTGCATATAGACATGCATTAGTGCATGTAAAAGTGTTGAGAGTGTATATAAAATGTTGTATACTAGGAGTAGTATATTGTTATATATATGAATATTAAGTTGCTAATGATGGTTTTTGTGCCAGGAAAGAGGAAGTTATTGCATGGCTAAAAGTATTGATGGTGTTGCATATGGAAGTCATCCATATGAAGGAAACAACAGGAAGATAAAATGTTGAGTAAGACGTTAGTGAAGGAGGCATGGTATCTCCCATAGATAATGACTAATCAGGTAGCATCAAAAAAATTAAGGGAAACTATGCAGGTATGGATTTGATGCACTTATTCTACATAATTGATGAAGATAATTTAGGTAAGAATTCCCTTAGACATAATTTAACAGTTGAAGTGATATTATTGTGTGTATTTGAATGCATCTTGAAGAATGGAATACCATTTGGTATGGTAAAGGATAAGGGCCTGTGATAATTATGAAATCTATTTATCTTTTGAATGCATTCATATGACATAATAACATGTCATGATTTTGTTGGTTATGAGTTAATAACCAAAGCAAATAAAGGGGTATAACCTTGTTATAGAAATGAATGCCAATAAAGCTAGTCATGTGTGAGGCCATGAAATGGTTGGGTATGGAAAGGCTATGGTGCCACAAAAGTATCCAATGAAATTCCTGCTTATAATTAATGTTTGGACTAAAAACGTTTTTCTAACACTGAAGGGCACCACAAAATTATATTCTTGGTGTAGTGTTTGGGTTGAAAAGGAAGGCATCCAAATGGTTAAACACGTAATAGGAAGTGTATAGATGATGTGTCGAGGAATTGGCCAAATATTTCAATTCACCATGGTGGGATGCATGAACTAGATAAAATGATATTATGAAATAAATGCAAGGATGAATTGAATAGGTATTCATGAATAAATCATGAAAATGTGCAAGTAGTAGAGTTGCACACATGCATGATAATTTAGAGTTGTTTATGATTGAAGGAATTTATTGTATGCATTTTGGATGAATGAAATCACATATTATATTTTATAGAAATGATTACGCTAATAGTTGAAATGATGTGATTATTACTAACTCATGAAGTTGAGAATATTTCAGGAGCTGTTAGACATTGTAACGAAAAAGTTGCACTGGGTTAAAGTAGTCACATGAGGATGGACTATAGGAAATCTCTATCACAGAAACAAAGTAATGAAAATAATGATGGTTAGAAGAAGGAACATATTGGTTATTGATAATACATATGCATGGAATGATAATTTCATTGCAATTAATAAATATATTGATAGAAGTGATTGAATTGTTAAGTGGAAACAATTCTGAGATCACTTTGTGAGATTTTGTAAATATTACAATAAAAGTATGTTGTACATGAAATAATAATAATCTGTTTGGTTGAATGCAAGATGTGAGTATTGCAGGAAAAGTGGTCTCAAGTATGGAATTTTTTAATTCCATTAGAAATACTGATGCATGCTGCTACAACAACCAAGAAATTATGAGATGGAATCTCATACTTGGGGAAATTTGAATTTTGAGTTTTCTTATAAAATAAATTTTAATTTATAAATAATTTTTTTATGATATTATCTCATGTTGACTGTACCTGTTATCACTCCAGGAAACTCTCCTAGGCTGTAAGTCAGAGATGCCTGGTAACTTAATCTTTTGGTAACCGTTTTCTCAATAATAAGTGTGGGTTTGGATCAAGTCGGATGACTGAATCATTTCTCACTCAAAACATGCATGACCATATTTAGATGGACAAGGCTTTCAACCACAAATGTTCAAAGATTTTACAAATAAAGATATATATGGAGAAATAATTATTATCTCAGTAGAATCACATATAAATCATATATGAATGGCCAATTACAATAATCATAGGAATACTTGCAAAGTTTAACTTATGAATGCAATGATAAGATGACAGTTATTGGGCATAAACAAGCATAAAAACATGAATATAATATCCAGGTGCAAGTACAGAATAGATAAGAAGATGAAATCTGAACAAGTTATGGCAAAAGAAGCTTGTATTACTTAATATGAAAATGAGAAGTTTGAGTACATAATATGAAAAGGTCTCCAAAGTCGAACCCCTAGTTCCTATTCTACCTTTAGCTTTATAGCTTTACAATGCAGTTTTGAGATCCTGAAAGCATGGATCAAATATGCTAAAGATAGAAAGTCAAAATTTAGTTTGCAAAAGATATGGAATGATCCCCAAAAATGAGGTCAATCCCAGATTTCATGGTCTTCATCTCTTGTAGAGTAATGGTGTAGTGCAGGATAGCCTTCCAAGGCCGAGTGATGACTCTTCCAAGAGATACAAATTCAAATTTGTTGATGTGAGTAAGCATCTTGATTTTCTGCCTTTGTCAAAGGTACCAAAAACGTTTGAAACACCTCTTATTTCCATTATCCATAAAAAATAACTATTGGATCCGACTTGACAATTCATCAAATGTCCATTCGAAGAGGTTTCAAACCATTCCAACTCAAAAAACTTCGATTTGTGCAAAAATTCGATCATTCTGGCAGTGACAGGCTTTCGGTGGTTAACCTAGAAGTCTCCTGAGTGGATTAACTACAAAAAGATCTGTTTTCGGTGGTTAATGAATAATCATCCTTTTCTCCTAAACCACTGAAACTTCAGCTTTGAGAAAACTTCAAAATTTGCAAAAATGATTACCTTGATTCCTTGTTGAATGTTCAAGGTTTTTTGGACGATGCAACCCTTGTTTGTGCAGATTTGCGAACTTCAACTGGCTATGTGGAAGGCTCTGGTGTATCTACCATGGTTGTAGCTAAGTTAGCTAGAGTCTCCAAACCGGTTTGCTCCTGTGCTGGTGATTGAGACTCTTTTAATTTCAACCTCAGAATTCTAAGCTGTCTGTACAGCTTCATGTTCTCCCTTATCAATACCCTGTTCCTGTCTTTGATCTTGTCATGATTCTCTTTGAGGGTTTGGTTTATTTTGAAAAGCTCTGCATTTCTTTTAGTCAAGTCTGTATTAGCCTTTTTAATAACTCTTTCCAAGACTTCCATTTCATAGACTTGTTGCAGGAGTTTATTGATTTTCCGTGCCCTAGATGCTTTAGGCTTACTTGAAGAGGCTTTTTCCACTGGTGGACTGTGTGCCTTTGGAGGAGTTGGTGAAGGTAAGTTGGAAAAATCGTTTGCAACTTGTCCAGCCTGTACATTATCCTGTGTCTCTGCTAACTCTTGTTCTGGCTCTGAATCACTATAGGGTAGGTTTAAAGGGTTACTTCCTGTAGCAGGGTCCTTGGACTGCTCACCCTCAAACTGTAACTTTATTTTGATTCTTTTCCTTTTAACAGAGGATGATTCTATCAGATCTCTTGGTGGTGATATACCCTTCCATTTTCTATGACTTCTTTTAGGAGTAATAGTCTTCTTAGTGGCAGCCTTTTTACCCTTCTCTTGCTGTTGCCAATCAGTTTGGAATTCATTCCAGAAGAGGAAATAGTTCCAATCTACCTGCCTTTTCTTCAACAACTCTTTGACAATAAGAGTAATGAGTCCTTGATGAGACAATCTGCTTGCCACCTTAGTGGGCTTGGCCTTGACCTGTTTAGACATTTTTGTGAGGGATTTGTGTAAGTAAAATGGTAAATTGATGGGAGATATCCCTGTGAATTGATTTAAAAGCTTGAAGTGGTAGAACATGACTTTGTTGTATCTACCTTCACAGGTGATATAGACAAAGATAGCCTTCAAGAGAGATTTCCATTTAGGTTCCAGATAAGACATTGGTATTTCTTTTTTCCATGTAAGATCTTTATGCAGAGGCTGTAGGTAGGACCTAAACTCAATGTTTGAAGGTACCATTGATTTGAACCAACAATCACCTCTTCTGGGAAGACCTGTGAACTCAACTATGGTTGCCTCATCAACCACAAACTGTTCCTTTCCCACTGTTGCTGTTCTTCCATCATACGAGCTAGCAAAAGTCTCGGACACCTGTTGATGAAAATCTTCTAGTTTTTCACAATAGGTATACACTCCAGTCTGCTTGAAGAACTCGGCCACCTCAGGGTGCGCCTCAAGTTACCAAAATACATCCACTTCAGCCCTCAGAACTGGCCCTACTTTTGGCATTAGTAAATGATGACTGTACCTGTGATTAAGGAAAACTGAGTGCCAGGGAGACAAAGACTCTATGATTTAGGATGACAGAGAGTATGACTCATAGAAGAGAAAATGGGACAGGGTGACACAGAGTTCGGATCACAAAGCTCAAACACTAACCAAGTTTAGGCAACAAACTGACTGAAAGCGTGCCGGAAATTTTGAGTTTCGGTGGGATATTCATTTAAACTGAAACAAGATGGGTTTTGAACTTGCCTGATGAATCGACCTGGCTTGATTGGTATGACAATTAGCTTGAGAGAAATTTTCTAGACTCTAACTGCGCTCAACAATCACCACGGGAAACGAGATTATGATCTCTGGAAATGTGTTTGTTTGATGAAATCACGGACTCAATATTATCTCAATAACTCCCGAATTCAAATTGATAATGAATGAAGATTAAATGAGAGAATTAACGGGGTCATAATGGATTGTGTACTCGTGACTGGAAATGGTGAGAGGCCACGTGACTAATCATTTCTGTTAGTTGGGAAACACACATGAATTTCTGTATCATCGCCGAGTCTTAATTTTGAAAAGACAAATGCGGTTGAAAGGACAACATGATCTCAATTTTTCGGATAGATATAACCAGAACGTGCATACCTTACCACCTTCATGAGCTTTCGGCGGTTACGTTTCCATCATTGCACCAATTGACAACTGGATCGTGTGAAAGCATGGGATTTTCATTTTTCCTGTTGAAATGTTTTCAGTAGTTAACCGCACTTTTGATTTTCCCTCTTAACTACCGGGAACAAAGGCTTTCGGTGGTTAATGAGCGCGTTTCAGGCTCGCCTAAACCACCAAAACCTGAGATTCTGACTTTTTCTTGACCAAACCAAATAAAAATTCTTTCTGAGCTTATTTACAGAAAACAGACTGTCTAATCTACCTACAAAAATTTAGGAATAAATTTTGGACCACAACCTATCACCTCAAAAGAAAAATTTCCACCAATTTATTTGAGGAGATAACAGTACCTATGTGATAAAGATGAGATGATGGCTATTGAATATGGAATGCTTGGGAAGAAAGGCTACTGTTGGGACTCTAGGGCCCTATGATTTACATAGAGTGTAGACCCTTAGTAGGCGTTTGGTAATTAGTTGGTGCTCTCCTTATGTGTGAAATCCTTAGCAAGATGGATCATCGAAGGACTGTGTATAAGTGAAGGGATGCATGAGCCTAAAAGGGTGAGTGTAGCAAGGAAGAGGAAACTTAGGAAATGCATATGGAATGGTGGCTAGAATCACGAGGGTGTGTCAAAAGAACAATGAGTTGAATTCTTTCCTGAGGTAGCTATGTGGAATAGAGAAAAAACTTTTCACTTGAATAATGAAGACCCAAATAAGGTATTCTAAAAGAAAATAAACAAAAGGAAACAAGCTTCAGGGACAAGTGCATGGCGAAAGTGAGTTCCAGTGGAGTTGTTATAGTCATAAAGATGCAACATGAGGATAAGGAGGACACCATGCAAGAATAATACTTGCATATTTTTGGAGATTTTTGAAGAATTCTGATTGTACATGTGTATATAATGCATTGAGGAAAGTGCATAAATAATGGGGATGAGAATGTGATACCCCTAGGATGAACCCAAATCATAAATGTACATATTCTTTATAGGCCGGTGAGCCAAGATATTATGGGATAGAGTCCCAGTGTATATATGTTTTAGGCTCGAGTGCTTGTGTGATTATTAGGCTAGAGAGCCTACATGTTGAAATGCCTTTGAGCCAACATTGCAACATGAAATCACTTGGATAAATTAATAAAATACATCACTATTTAATACCAAGTTAGAAGAAAGAGAGTGAGGGGCTAAGACTCCACGAGAGGGAAATGAGGGCTAAGGGATTAAGGAAAAGGGGGCTTAATCAAGGGGTTTAACCCTAGGAATAAAATAATATTATTCCTAAGTCCTAAAGTCTTATTGATCTAGGTGAATATTGGTGGCCACCCGCCTATTCCAATTGGCTCCTCTTGACAGTTTTTAGTTCAACATGTTCTTTTGTAATTATTTGTAATTGTGGGTTCTACACTTCCGAGGCTTCCTGAAGCCCTACACATCTTCCAGGTGGAGATTGATGGCTTCCCATCTGTTGGCAGCTACACATGGTTTTCGATACTTACCACGATCAAAAGAGACTCTACCTTTCTGTAGCTTCCATCACCTTCTATTTGTAAATATTTCAAGGCAATGATTGGGTTAAGTTTACCTTATTGAGTTTTTCGTTTGCATTTTTCGTTTTCTTTAGTTTTAATTCATGACTGTAAGCATGAATTTAAACATAAAAACTTGGATTGTTTTCATAATCTTTTCCCTTAGAAATATCGTTTTAAAAGCCACCCATATGTGATTAAATTTAAAATCTTGTGAAATGGTTGATTAGTCCATTATCAATTTTATTTATTTATTATGGTTGTTATAAATTCAATGGTTTGATAGTTCATTGTTGAAATGTTTTTATCCATGAAAAACCTTGGTTAACTGTGGATATTCTTCTCATGAGTTTAATTGTCATATCAACATTCATGCCAATGAGTACATACATGCTATACTTGCGTTTTCGCCTTACCTTGCTGGCAAAAAACATTAATGAAGCTATTCATTATGCGCATAGGGTTTTTTACTTTGTAGGTTTTGGCACTCATCACAAGAGATGGTTTGGAACTCCATGAACCTTCTGGTTTTCGTTCTCCCTAACTCTCCTATCTGAGTTATGATAGCCCCCAGACTTTGCTGTTTTCATGCCTTCACTTTCTGCTCAGACCTGTTTCTGTTTCTCGTCTGTTGGGAACCTAAAACTATCCCGAGTGATTTCTGTTGCATACTTGTCACAGTGGTAATGGCACCTGTAGCCCGTATCAAGCCGAACAGATGCCAAGATTTACTATTGATGACCTAAAGGCCAATGGGTGGGATGTATTACTCAAGAAGTTTGAGGGCTATAATCTCCAGGTTGCAAAATCTTTTGCACAAACCTTTGATGACTTCAGAGCCAAGATTGGAGACATACATTTGGAATTGACAGAGGATTTAGTGAGAAAAGCTACAGGGATCCGATCAAAAGGAGAGAGGTGGTTTAAAAACGCTAAAATAGAAGATGTCCCGTGGAGTTTATTTATGACCTCCCGTAAAACCACTTGCTATATAAAAGGTATTCCTATCGCTCTGTTAAAACCTAAATGGCATAGTCTAATTTTAATTCTGAAGCAATTTGTTATGTGTGAAGGCCGATACTGACTGGTTTTTTTGTACCATATCCGTTTTCTTATGAATTTCATAGGGTTTGAGTTGGATATGCCCTTTTACTTATTGATGAGTCTTTACAAAATGTCCAAGCATTGCAAACGACAAGGTATCAATTCGAGTTTGTTTCACCACAGACTAGTTAAACTCTTGTTGGTTTATCACCTGTTGAAGATAAGTGACAGTTGGGAAAATTTTATGATAAGAAATGGATTCACACAGGCCGATGCTACAACCAACCCTCTTTTAATTGCAAACCCTAAATCAGACAGGCCAGTGGTTGAAAGCCAATTCATTAATTAAATTGATGGACCATAATTTATTGATGAAACCCCTCTAGATAAAGGATTACCATGTAGGTTTTTACCTGGAAGATCTCCGAAACAAGTGATTGCCGAATTAAAGGAAAAATATCCTCATGTTCCTCTGAGTGATTCTAGTTTAAACATTGATGATAATCCTGTTATAAAAAATGTCCGTAAAGGAAAGAAACCACAGAGAACAGATTTAAGTTTCAAGAATAAGAATGCTGGTCGTTTGATCTCTAGAAAACTAAGAAACTGAAAGGGTAATCATCTGAGCTCGATTGAACCGATTAAGATCGATGATCGGTGTCCAGATCATGAGATAAAGGATTTCTTGGTGCATGGGGACCCATAAATCAGTGTTCCAAGAGGGAGGTTATCACCCATGTTGAACAATATGATTTCGTGACCAATTTACCCCCATGTCTTAAGGGTAAAGAGGGATTTTCAGGTATCGTGCACGACCTAGAACAAACCACATGTAATATTGAAGCACCCCTTGTCGATTGTGTCCCACGCCGATCTGTCATCACCCCGATACACTGTGATAGTTGCCTCGACTGGGTAGAGAGTTACTATACAAATGTTCTGCTCTTATAGGTCCAAATTAAAACCTTGACTTTTCAGAATGCTATGTTGAAACAAGATAACCTTGATCTCAAGGCACATACAGAGAGGGAGAATAAACGAATCAAGAGGGATGGAAATATAATCATTAAGAACACAACCAGTTTCAAAGAAATTATAAACTCCGAACTGTCAGATCCCTCTCTGGCTAATTTTTAATGGAAATGGAAGATTGTGCTGGTGATTGCTTGGAGCAAATACTTTTAATTATACGCTCAAATGTTTAGTAGTTTCTCCTTTTTTATGTTTTATCAAACTTTGGTTTAATTTTGAACAAACCAACTCATCCATGAGTGGTTACTATTTTCGCTATTTTTGTAATATTATCCATTTTTTGTGGATTCAACTCTATCCTGTGTGATATGAGCTTTTGAATCCTGAACTAGTTTAAATACTGTTTACTCTTAGTAGTAGAAACACCTTTGATTTGGACGTATTATGGACATGTAACTTTCAAGACTATATGGACAAGATTTTCACTCTTTGGCTTTAGACCAATGTGGAGCTTTCCCATTACGTTTTGCCTTTTATATTATGGAATGTTAATATGTTATACAACTTTAGTCTTATCAACATATGATATTTCATTTTATTTAGCACTTTAAATTCTGTCTGTAATTTGCTGTTCATATATCACATCTGTGATCATTATTTCATTTAAATATCATTGATTTATGCTTGATGTTAAGTGATGTATTACATGAATACTTTATATTAAATTTCTCTTACTATAAGTGTTCGTCATTACAAGATCACATAATATATATGTTTATTACTCTGTTCTTATATCTTTGCTCTAAAAATTGCCTTTGAGTTTAAATTGCGAATGTTAGCACAAGCCTGTTACAAGTTTTTCTCACATGCAAGATAGCAAGGAGTTTGGATTGCACAGAGACATAAACTCAGTAGTTGATTAATCTCAGGTTAGTTTTACTCGTATTTTATTTTTGTTATTAGTTTATTTATTAATGAAATAGGAACAATTTAAATTGGCTTTGACTGTTATCTTGTTCTTGTTTCAAAGTATGTCTTATCAGTATGTGTGAATTCTTAGATTTTAAATAATTAAACATAAAATATAAAATGTATGTGATTTCTTTATCTACTTCATAAACAATTGCAAAAAAAAATTGATTTCACAAGACATCCACCAAAACTTGCAAATTGTAAATACCTTGTTCATAATCACATGCTCATGTTTCTGTTTTAAACTTGTAAATAATTTAAATTCATGTACATAGTATCATAGTTTCTTTTAGATTAGTTTTCTTTCCTTTTATCATTTTAGGATTTTAGTCGGCTAACAAAACCGTTAAACTCGTTAGGTCATCTCACTCCAAACGACTTGGGTTATTTAGATAACCCTGATCTGGATTTGACCTTCCAGTTGACGACGTGTCACTTACGCCTGCCAACAAATGACACTAGAAGGAGGGCCAAGGTCAATTTAATGATTAAATGTTTCATCCCTCAACCTTTCATAATTCCAGATTTATAAACCCTTCTTCTGTGTCATATTATAATGCACTACAAGGTAGGTTAGATGACAAGCTAACTATTTGGAGTCAATTTCTTCAAATTCTTAATTTTTCATGGCTCCTGCCCAAATCACTGTGTTGGAACATGATTTCAATGTCTCATTACCAGTTATTCCCAACAATACAACTGATCTCTTTTCAGAACTCACCTTTTATGATGAAGGGAACACATCTGCAGTAGACCATATTTCTAATTTTTTATTATAAATGTTTAAAACATAATATCATTGATCCTAATGTTACATGCAGATTGTTTGCTCTCACTTTCTGAGGTCGGGTTAAATATTGGTTTTGAATCTTTTCTAGCTAATTCGATTCATTCTTTGTCTGAGTTTGTAATTGAGTTTTTATCAGATTTTAACAATTATGATTATGATGAATTAAGTGAAGAATTAAGTTGCTTAAGGAAGAAAATGGTGAATCATTCAATGATTTTGCAATTAGGTTCATACATGTTTGTACTAGATTCCCTTTGAAAGAAATGTTGCTTATTAATGAATGGTTTGAATATCTTGTTTCTCTCTTAGACAAGCAAGATCAATTAATTGTTAAACAATATGAATTGAGCACTAATACTCAATCTCAAGATGGTTCAAATTTTCAAGTTGATCTTGAAGATTTTGAAGCACCACAATTTTTGTCAACTTCTTTCATTTTGGCAAATCATGAGCAACATCATATTTTACAAAATGAAATTGTCACCTCTAATCACTCTTTGCCAACAATGTATCCTCCTGTCGAAGAAGGAACCTTGACTTTAAAAGATGACAGTTGTCACACTCTCATAGATTTTATAACGGTTTCTAAAATAAAATAGGTCAAATGTAAAGTTGATGATAAAACTTCCCCTAATTTAGTTGAACATGTCCATGATCAATCAATAGGAGACAAAATCATTAGTCAGACTATTAATCAACCTTCTATCTCTAGTGATTTTCTCTCAATTTTTCCTTTACACAATGAACCAAATTGTCTCTTAGAAAATGTCTCGTACTCTTTAAAAGAGAATACAACAGAGGTTGATCAGTTTATACAAGGAGAGGGAACAAAACCAGATTTTGAAATGCATATACCTATCATTTCAAGAGATGCATTTCGTCTCCTCAATTCTTCTACATATTAATCCTTGTACCCTGATATTTTTGATCCTAATGTTGTGCAATTGTGTGTTCCACATTACCTTGGAGATAATTCAACATTATATAATCAGGTACAAATTAATAGAGATTATCGAATATAAGATAAAGAGGAAAATAATTCTACCCATGAACATATTAATTTTTATTCTCATCAATTATCCGTTGGTAAATCAAGAAATCATTTGAAAGAGTGTCAAATTGCATCTTCCATTGATTCATCTCAATTTGTGTTTAAAGAAGGATCTACATTTTTCCATGATCAACTATTTGAGGTTGAAAAATATAATCGACCAAATATTATTACCAATGATGATTATTCAAAAATGTTGGTTGTTCCATTTAGTCCACCTCAAATAGTTAATCTTGAAGTATTTAAGCTCAATGGAAAGTTTCAAGAGAATGAGACACTTCTTTTCTGATCGAGAATCACGATAATTTTTCGCCATCTTGATCTGACCTTTTTACAAGATTCTTTCCTTGATAGTCTAATAATTTATTCTCATCAGGAATATTTGTCATATGTGAGTTCTTTCGAACAATCCCATGTTAGTAATTGCATGTATTATGATAGGGTTGCAGATTTGTTGGAGTATTCATATCTCGAAAAGTTTCCAGGGAGTGGTAAGATTATCTTCACTTTATTTAGAGATCAAGGAGGTAACTTTGACACACTCATTTTATATCCTCCAGATGGATAAAATATGGAATGAAAGGAAAATTGTCTGGAGGATGGGGCACTTTGGTCTAGGCCGATGGTTATGTCAGGTCCCCATAACTCTCACAAGCTTCACAATCTCATTTTTTCATATTTTTGTGACCCATATAATGAAAAAATTGCAGAATGGCTGGAGGATTCATACAAAAAGAATGTTCAAGGGAATGGTAACGTCATGCTTGCTTTGTTTTTAAATGATGATGATAAAGGTAAGTATGATATATTTTTGTCATTTTTCGATGTAATATCATCCTTGTTAGTAATATTTGATTTTGTTTCCATTGCAGGATTGGAGTTACTCCGATGGCTACATTGGAAGCAGGACTTCACTTGGTATTTTGATTTGTTTAGTAGTTAGAGTAGGTTTAGGAGTAGGTTTTCTTTTAGCTTTATTTCTCATTGTTTCTCTTTGTAATAATGAAGTCATGAATACAAGTGGGTGCACCAAGAGAACCATAATATGAATTTTTTTAGGGAAGTCCACTTTGACCCTTTTCTCTCGGCTTTTCATTGAACATTTCTTTTCAAAAACGAAGTATCATCATGAAATTTTTTAAATGAAAAGTAAAGAGATAAGTAAATTTGAACTGTCAGTTCAACCCTAACCCAAGGTGCCACAAGTAGGACTGCACTCATATTAATAAGGGTTTTTCTCTTTTTCTTTTAGTCTCTCTCAAGAGATATTTCGTTTGATGATTTCAGATCCACCCTCTTGTGAATATTTTTAATTTCTTTTTTGTTTTTGATTTTGCTTGGTTTTGATTTGTTTTCTGAATAATTATGTCTAAGTCACCATCTCATTTTTGGAAGGGGAATCAGAATTTTTGTTCATTAACAAAAGTTGATAACCTCCCAAGCACCTGAGTAGTAAGTGCTAAAACTCAGATCGACAGAAATGAGTTTCTTTTCAAATCAGTGTTTCCGGTTTCTCATTGAAATTACAAGTAGACGTGATTGTCATTAATAAACTTCTAGCGCTGTCCCTGTTTTGAGAAAAAAAAACTCAACTGTACCTTCCTGTCCTCGATATGATTTCCTAACCAAAATCTAAGTGTCCAAGTCATGATCAGGGTCACCAAAACATAAGAGTAATTGGTGAAAGATCATTTTTTTTTTATTCCAAGCTACGAGATTTTCAGTATCACCCTACCCTCTTGAATATCATTAAGTTCTGCAAACTATAAAAAAATTCTAGAGGGTTGAAAGCACATTAATGTGTGGGAAGTGTATGTAAACCCTCCGAGACACATAATAGGTCTGTTGGCAGTGGGTAAATGCATGCATGATACCAAGGAAACTTCGTCGGGTTACTGAACATGCCTACTGGCAGCGAAACAATGCCGGGTTTAAGAAGATCCACAAGTATGTTTTCAATTTGATAAAAATGAAAAGATGTACCGTATCATGGTTGAATGAATCTTGGATAAGATAGAGGTACTAGAGTGGGTCAAATGACATCCCTGCCGAGGCTATGGACGCCTGTTGGAAGTAGTGGCTCTATCAACAGTATCGAAGTCAACTTCATAAAAAATCGCTACACTCGTAATCTAAGTTAGATACCAGATGACATTTTTTTAGACATAAATACATCTGATACTAAACTGCGTTATTTTCTGAGTTATGATCAGTATGCTTGACCAACTATTAACTATTTCTAAAATTCATTTCATCTGATTCGCCCTGGCATGAATTTTTTTTGGTGACGCAGAGATAACTGCTTTTCCCAGTACGTCGCCATTGTTGGTAGCCACACATGATTTTCGATACTTACCACGATCAAAAGAGACTCTACCTTTCTGTAGCTACCATCACCTTCTATTTGTAAATATTACAAGGCAATGATTGGGTTAAGTTTACCTTATTGAGTTTTTCGTTTGCTTTAGTTTTAATTCATGACTGTAAGCATGAATTTAAACATAAAAACTTGGATAGTATTTTCCCTTAGAAATATCGTTTTAAAATCCATCCATATGTGATTAAAGTTCAAATCTTGTTAAATGGTTGATTAGTCCATTATCAAATTTTTGTTTTATTATGGTTGTTATGAATTCAATGGTTTGATAGTTCATTGTTGAAATGTTTTGATGCATGAAAAACCTTGGTTAACTATGGATATTCTTCTTAAGAGTTTAATTGTCATATCAACATTCATGCCAATGAGTACATGCATGCTGTACTTTCATTTTTGCCTTACCTTGCTGGCACAAAACATTAATGAAGCTATTCATTATCCGCATCGGGTTTTGTACTCTGTAGGTTTTGGCACTCATCACGAGAGATGGTTTGGAACTCCATGAACCTTCTAGTTTTCATTCTCCCTAACTCTCTTATATGAGTTATGATAGCCCCCAGACTCTGTTGTTTTCATGCCTTCACTTTCTTCTCAGATTTGTTTCTGTTTCTCGTCCATTGGGAACCTAAAAATATCTCGAGTGATTTCTATTGCATCCTTGTCATAGTGGTGATGGCACCCGTAGTCCGTATCGAGCCAAATGGATGTCAAGATTTACTATCCCATGACGACGCTATTGATGAACTAAAGGCTCATGGGTGGGATGTATTCCTCAAGAAGTTCGAGGGCTATAATCTCCAGGTTGCAAAATCTTTTGCACAAACCTTTGACAACTTCAGAGCCAAGATTGGAGACATACAGTTGGAATTGACAGAGGATTTCGTGAGAAAAGCTAGAGGGCTCCAATCAAAAGGCGAGAGGTGGTTTAAAAATGCTAAAATAGAAGAGGTCCCGTGGAGTTTATTTATGGCCTCTTGTAAAACCACTTGTTGTATAAAAGGTATTCTTATCGCTTTGTTAAAACCTAGATGACATAGTCTACTTTTAATTCTTAAGCAATTTGTTACGTGTGAAGGCCGATTTTGATTGGTTTTTCTGTACCATATCCATTTTCTTATGAATTTCATAGGGTTTGAGTTGGATATGCCCTTTGACTTATTGATGAGTCTTTACAAAATGTCCAAGCATTACAAATGACAGGGTGTCAATTTGAGTTTGTTTCACCACAGAGTCATTAAACTCTTGTTGGTTTATCACCTGTCGAAGATAGGTGACAGTTGGGAAACCTTTCTCATAAGAAATGGATTCACATAGGCTGATGCTACAACCAACCCTCTTTTAACTGCAAACCTTAAATCGGATAGGCCAGTGGTTGAAAACCAGTTCATTAATTCAATTGATGGACCATAATTTATTGATGAAACCCCTCTAGATAAAGGATTACCATGTAGGTTTTCACCTGGAAGATCTTCAGAAAAAGTGATTGCCGAATTACAGGAAAAATATCCTCATGTGTCTATGAACAATTCTAGTTTAAACATTGCTGATAATCCTATTATAAAAAATTTCCGTAAAGGAAGGAAACCACAGAGAACAGATTTAAGTTTCAAGAATAAGAATGTTGGTCCTCTGATCTCTAGAAAACTAAGAAACCGAAAGGGTAATCATCTGAGCTTGATTGAACTGATCGAGATCAATGATCGATGTTTAGATCATGAGATAGAGGATTTCTTGGTGCGTGAGGACCCAAAAAATCAGTGTTCCAGGAGGGAGGTTATCACCCATGTTGAACAATATGATTTTGTGACCAATTTACCCTCGTGTCTTAAGGGTAAAGAAGAATTTTCAGGTATCGGGCACGACCTGGAAAAAACCATAGGTAATATTGAAGCACCCCTTGTCGATTGTGTCCCACACCGATCTGTCATCACCCCGGTACACCGCGATAATTGCCTCGACTGGGTAGAGCGTTACTATATAGATGTTATGCTCTTATAGGCCTGAATTAAAACCTTGACTGCTCAGAACGCTTTGTTGAAACAAGAGAACCTTGATCTCAAGGCACATACAGAGAGGGAGAATAAACAAATCAAGAGGGCTGGAAATATAATCATTAAGAACACGACCAATTTCAAAAAAATTATAAACTCTGAACTGTCAGATCCCTCTCTGGATAATTTTTAATGGAAATGGAAGATTGTGCTGCTGATTACTTGGAGCAAATACTTTCAATGATATGCTCAAATGTTTAGTAGTTTCTCCCTTTTTATGTTTTATAAAACTTTGGTTTAATTTTGAACAAACCAACTCTTTTATGAGTGGTTTCCAGTTCACTATTTTTGTAATATTACTTGATTTTGGGGGATTCAACTCTATCCTATGTGATATGAGCATTTGGATCTTGAATTAGTTTAAATACCGTTCACTCTTGTTAGTGAGGACATCTTTTGATTTGGACGCATTATGGACATGTAACTTTCAAGACTAATGGACAAGCTGTTCACTCCTTGGCTTTAGACCAACGTGGCGTTTTCCCATTACGTTTTCCCTTTTATATTATGGAATGTTAATATGTTATACAACTTTAGTCTTATCATCATATGATATTTCATTTTATTCAACACTTTAATTATGTCTGTAATTTGCTGTTCATATATTACAGCTGTGATCATTATTTCATTTTGAATATCATTGATTTATGCTTGATGTTAAATGATGTATTACATGAATGATTAATATTAAATTTATTTCACTATAAGTGTTCATCATTACAAGATCACCGGATCGGTATGTTTATTACTTTGCTCTAAAAATACCTTTGAATTTATTCTGGGAATGTTAGCACCTGCCTGTTACAGGTTTTTCTCACAGGCAGGATAGCAAGGAGTTTGAATTGCGCAGAGACATAAACTCATTAGTTTATTAATATCAGGTTAGTTGTACTCACATTCTATTTATTTTATTAGTTTATTTACAAATGAAATAGGGACAATTTAAATTGGCTTTGACTGTTATTCTGTTCTTATTTCAAATTGTGTTTTATTAGTATTTTTGAGTTCTTTAGATTTTTAAATATTAAACATAAAATATAAAATATATGTGCTTTCTTTATTTACTTCATAAATAATAGAAAAAACATTGATTTCGCAAGACATCCAACAAAACTTGCAAATTGTAAATACCCTGTTCATAATCACATGCTCATATTTACGTTTTTGCTTTAACACTTGTAAATAGTTAGATTCATGTACATAGTATCGTAGTTTTAGATTAGTTTCCTTTCTTTTGTTATTTTAGGATTTTAGTTGGCCAACGGAGCCATTAAACCCGTCAGGTCATTTCACTCCAAATGGCTTGGGTTATTTAGACAACCCTGGTCCGGATTTGACCTTCCAGTTGACGGTGTGTCACTTATGCCTGTCAACACCATCTAATCCAACTGGATTATTTTGGAAGTTCTCATGTCAGTACATCTTTCTGTACTCCCAGGGCTGTTTTGGGGCCCTAAACAATGTTTTTTCGGCTTGCCATAGTCAAATTGTAGATGGATTCAGATTTTGCCAACATAATGTGTAGTTTTCGAAAAGACCTTTCCAACAAGATATCACCCACCTAAAACATAGGTCTTATGCAAAATTTACGACCTCGAGAAGTTGAGGTACAGACTTACCCATCAGGGCCCACATAAATTTTGGCTTTTCATCTCCTAGGGTTAGGTTTTTTGATGTCTAGGGTTTTGGAATTCACGAGTAATGTTAAAAAGGTCTATGGAGCCTCATTGTAATCATTCTGCTTAGACAAATGCGCGTAGAAGCCACATCTCTTCTCAGAGAAAACTACCAACATTCGAGCAAGTTGTTTCCAGTTCTACAGTTCTACAGTCTTAACCTATTTATTTATTCAATAGAAGTTATTGTTCACTGGATATCTGTCGTTGTTCTCCGTGTCATTGTATTCAATCTTTTATTCCTTTCGTTCTGCTCATAAATCGAGATCAATGTTATTAGAATGGTCTGGTCTTCATTTGTTTTTCTTCGTGCATGTCCTCGACAAGATCTTGGTATAAGAAGTTGGGATTCGAACCAGTCGAGCCTTTGCAAGATCGACCATGCTGAGCCCAACAACAAACCATGGGGGATGAGGAGAAATATGATGGATCAGAAGATCCTTTTAAAATGTTGCTCGAGGAATCCATTGCACGACAAATGAACAAAATGATGGATACATTTGCACAGATCCTTCAGCGGCTGCCCACAAGAGATGCATCTTCATCAAGCGACCATGAAACCCCCTTCAAGGCACAAGTAAATTTTGATATTCTATTATTTGAAGCACTGATAGAGGTGGATTTTGTATATAAATGGTTGAATTTGCTTGAAGGGTATTTTTCGGTCCACAATTTTTTCGACAGGGAAAATATTACTTTTTCACTCCTCAAGTCCATCCCCCATGTTAAGGACTAGTGGGATACTTACTTTAAGTAAAGGTCCATAGAGGAATATGCAATATTTGCGGTCACCCCCACATGGGATTCCTTCAATGATGCCATTAAAAATCAATACTACCATGTTGGAAGCTACAAGACCGATACACAAGATGGACCATGCTGTGTCAGGAAAGGGACTAGACAATACCATATTTCACCAATATTTTCCATACCCTACGTACCAAATTGGGTATCAAATAGTTTGAACGACATATGGTGCTCAAATACCATGAATGTATGCATATATACATTCAAACATAAATGGAGTTTCTGGACATCGCATCATTAGGTGCAACTTATAGATATGCTGTCAAGATCGAGTAGAAATTTAAGTAGAAGAAGCGAGAGTTTGGATATGTAAACTCCTCACAACCGAAGTAGGGAAAAGGTGGCCCCAACCCACAAAAAAAGGGATAGAGCAAAGATGATCGTTCTCAGGGCAACCAGTCCAAGCCGTAACCCAAGAAGGGTAATGAGAAGTCGAAGAAGGACATGTGAAAATGGTGTGAATACCATAAAATCCCTTGGCAAAACACCGAATAATGTCGCTCCAAGAAGTCATTGTGGACGAGATGAAAGCTTTCGAGTCAGAGGCATATTCTGACTCCAAATCAAATCTAGAAAGTGGGAAGAGGATCATCGATGCAGAACCCAGTTCCACTGTCGCTACCACCAATGTACAACCAAGCGAACCAGAAGAACCAGAGGAAGGGGAATGCCTCTTTCACTCATAGATGTTGGTAAAGGGGACTCTACAACATTTCATTGTCGATAGCAGCAGTTAGAAGAACCTGATTTCAACAGAGGTTGTCAAGCGACTGGACCTGCCGATAACACCGCACCCACAAACCTACACCATCAGTTGGTTTCGCCAAGAATGAGATCTCCACGTCAACAAACAATGTCGTTTTCTCTACAACATCAAGCCCTTTAAAGACAAGGTATTGTGTGATATTAGTCCCCTTGAAGTTTGTGATGTTCTTTTAGGCCATCCATATTTGTGGAAGAGACATGCTGTGTATGAGTCTAGACCTCATAGTGTTATTATTACTTTGGGTAGACAATTGTACAAGATACCAGAGGTAGTGCCACCTACCGATATTTCTTTAATATCTACTACGAAATGCAGTAAGCTCATTTCATAGACAGAGAATTTTTTCTTCTTTGTGATCCGTGCTCGCAGTAAGAATAAGGTCACTGCCACATCCGTGAACTCTACGCAAAGCCTCTATTTGCAGTAGAATAAAGTGGACAAGATCATGGAAGAATACAAAGACATTCTCCCCACCCATCGGGGTACCAACGCACTGCCACGTCAAACATACAATTGATCTAACCCCTGGTGCCCCGCTACCTAATGGACTAGTCCATTGTCGCTTGCTGATGGAAAATGATGAAATCAAGTGCCAGATCCAAGAGTTGCTTCAAAAGGGGCACATCCGACCCAACTCCTCCCCTTGTGGAAGCTCGATTGTGCTGGTGCAAAAGAAAGACTGGACCTGGCAGCTCTTCATTAATTACAGAGCATTAAACAAAATCACAGTCAGGAACCGGTACCCAATTCCCTGAATTGATGACCTTCTTTACCAACTCAAGGGGGAAAATGTCTTCAAAAATATTGACCTAAAGTCTCGCTACCACCAGGTTCCCATAGAACAAAATTATGTATGGAAGACAACTTTCAAATATAAAGAAGGTCTCTTTGAATGGCTGGTAATGCCCTTTGTCTTAACAAATGCACCAATAACTTTCATGAGATTGATGGATGATGTATTGAGACCCTTCACCAACTATTTTGTGGTGGTATATCTGGATGAAATCCTCATCTTCAACATAACTTGGGAGGAGCACTTGCAACATATTCAACAGGTTTTGGGCACTCTACAACAACACAAGCTATATGCCAACTTGGAAAAATGTTCCTTTGACATGAACAGGGTCCAATGCTTGGGCTACATTGTTGATGAGCATGGGGTAAATGTGGATCCAACTAATATCCAATTCATTCGTGACTGGCCAACCCCGACCACACTAACCGAGATTCGAAGCTTCTTGGGACTTTCCAACTTCTACCGAAGGTTTGTGTTGGGATTCTCCCATATTGCATGGGCCCTCAGCCAAGTAAAAAATGGTGGTGGCAAGGAAAAGTTCACATGGGGGCAAGCACAAGAACAATAATTTAATGATCTGAAGCATCACTTGTGCTCAGGCCCAATTCTCTCCTTACCTGATCTGCAACAACCATTCGAGATCGAGACTTATGCCTCTGACTATGCTGTAGGCACATTTCTCACTCAACATGGTCATCTAGTAGCATACTATAGTGAGACACTCTCAAATACTATTCGAAAATACCCCACCTATGACAAAGAAATGCATTCCATTGTGCAAGCTTGTCGTCAATGGAAACATTACATTCTGGGAAAGGAGACAATCATCCACACCGATCACAAGCCTCTGCAGTTCATATAGAACATGGGAATTTGTAGAACGAGCACCATCAAAATTGGTCCACATACCTACAACTGTTCCATATCAACATCAAGTATAAAACATGGAGCACAAATTGTGTTGTTGACTGCCTCAACCACCCTCCCGTTGCTACACTCACCGCAGTGCTCCATTCCCATGGGCATGAGGCATATCAGTGGCCCCAACTTTATCAACATGACCCTGACTTTGCCACCACCTATCATCTCTTGGGTACAGGAGCGAATGTCATCGATTTTCACATCCAGGATGGACTGTTATGCTATCTGGGACACCTCTTTGTTCCCACAAGCGAGCATGCAAAGATGATTTGGGAGGCTCACCACAGTCGGATGGTAGGACATTTTGGCATGGATAAAATTGTGTCCGTTCTACAGAAACATTTTTATTGGCCAAAACTTCGACAATAAGTCATCAAGTATATCAGATCTTGCACTTCCTATGCCATTTCCAAGCCATCCATCAAGAAGCAAGGATTATACACCCCTATTCCTACTTCCGATAGGCCTTGGGAATCATCTCGATGGATTACATGTCTGGCCTTCCTTCCACCAAGAACGACAGATTGTGTATTTGTGGTGGTTGATCAGTTTTTGAAGATGACCATTATCACAGCCTGCAATAAGAGCATCAAAGCGACAGATACTCCCAAGCTCTTCTTCAAACATGTGTGGGTCCATTTTTGGATACCATAGACCATCACCTCATATCGGGACATCAGGTTCCTCAACACATTTTGGTCGAGTCTCTGGTCATTGTTGGACACCAAGCTCACTAAATCCACTGCTTTCCACCCCCAAATCGATGGATAGATAAAGGTCATCAATTGGATGATTGTGCACATCCTGCGCATGTACAAATCTAAGAATCCACATACATGGGATGAGAGTCTTCCCTATGTTCAACACAACTACAACAAGTCTCTCCATAGCTCCACCGACCATAGCCCATTTTAGGTGGGGCTGGGATTCCAACCCTTGGGTCCCATTGATGCTGCACTACCTCTTGAAACCACACAAGCATAATCTTCTCATGTTCAGTCTGAGGCCAACAAAGCCACCAGATTCATTGAGCATATTCAACACATCCGACAACAGGTCCATGATATTTTGTAGAATTCCAATGCTAATTACAAGCAATTCCATGATCAACACCAGGTACCACACTCATTTCAGGTGGGAGACAAGGTCTGATTACATTTGCAGAAATAACTCCTTACAAGGCCCCATCAGAAGCTCTGCCCGCTTCACTATGGGCCTTACACTATCACAAAGGCTGTGGGTAGCAATGATTTTGAGCTCAACACTCCACCCTTCCTAGGATTTCACCCAGTGTTCAATGTGGACCTCCTTCGGCAATATTTTCCACCATTATTGGACACCTCAGAGATTGCAGAACAGTTGAAACCAACAGAGCTCAACCATGACTGCATGGAATAGGAATCCACTGATTAGATAATGGACACATAGGTCATGGGCACTCACCAACAAAGGATCCAACTTTATCGGGTTGTCAAGGTAAGGAAACTCCTACAACAAGGAAAGTGGCTTACCTGAAGCCAAATTCAACATAATTTTTCTCACTTGATGGGTGCACTCAATGCAATGGAGACCATTTCTTCCTAAGGGGGGAGGAATGATCCAGGTGGATATTGGTGGCCACCCACCTATTCCAACTGGCTCCTCTTGACATTTTTTAGTTCAACACGTTCTTCTGTAATTATTTGTAATTGTGGGTTCTACACTCCTGGGGCTATCTGAAGCCCTACACAGATTCCAGGTGGATATTGGTGGCCATCCATCTAATCTAACTATCTTATTTTGTATTTTTTCATGTCAGTACCTCTTTTTGTACTTCTAGGGCCGTTTTGGGGCCCTAAACAGTGTTCTTTTGGCTTGCCACAGTTAAAATGCAGACAAAGCCATAGTTTGACAACATAATGTGTCGTTCTCAAAAATAACTTTCCAACGGGCTATCACGTGCCTAAAACGAAGGTCATATGCAAAATTTACGACCCCAGGAATTTGAGGTACCAACTTACCCATCGAGGCCCACATAACTTTTGGGGTTTCATATCATAGGGTTAGGTTTTTGGATGTCTATGGTTTTGGCATTCATGAGTAATGTTAAAAAGGCCTCTGGAGCCTCATTTTAATCATTCTGCTCAGATGAATGCGCTTAGCAGCCACATCTCTTCTCAGAGATAGCTACCACAATTTGAGCAAGTTGTTTCCAATTCTGCAGTTTTACAGTTTCAACCTGTTTTATTTTTTCAATAAAAGTTATTATTCACTGGATATCTGTTGTTGTTCTTCGTATGTTTGTGTTACTGTATTCAGTTTGTTATTCCTTTCATTTTGCTCATAAATCTGGATCACTTACATAATTATTTATCTTAAGTTCCTAAGGGAGGGAAACTAATTACAAGTGGGGAAAAAGTGAGTTCCTTGAGTTCCAAGTGTAAAAAAGGGCACATGCATATATATTGTGGGGAATTTAGAAAAATTTTCATTCTTGGCCATTATTATTGAATGATGTTCATCATTCTTACCATGGATGGAGAGTGTAGCTATAGAGCTTTTGTTACCCTATAAATCCTTGGTGGTTTTGGTTTGAAGAGGTAGGTTGTCAGGCCTGTAGATAAATTCTCTTGCGTGAGAGAATTGTTGGGAATAGGTTTCCCTATGTGTTGTCCTAAGGGTGTCATAACTCTTTGAGAGCATCCTTTTGTTCCAAGTTCCATAGGGCTCAGGTAATTCATGATCGACTTGCTGTTGAAGCCCTGTAAATGAAGTGGGATAACCGAAGGACTATTGAGTAGAGAAGGGGTACACTTCATGGGGTGGGATAGGCTGAGGGGAATGATAGGTTGTGAGGTGGAACTATTGCTAGAGTTGGTTCCATGGGCCTTGTATTGTTTTTATGAGTTTTGTATGAGCTTAGTGGGACCAGTAAGAGAACCTTTTCCCTGGTGGAGTCATAACCCCAACTTGGGGGTGACTTAATGCTGAGATATTATGAGAAATGCAGTCTATGGATGGGAGAAAGGTCTGGGGTTTGTAGATGACTTACAGAATATAAGTGTTATTTTGTATGTGTGTTATATGCCATTTACTATGTGAATGATTATATCAACTTTTTGTGCTTTAATGTACATATTTATGCATGATTTTCATGTTGTTATCACTGCATATCTGTTTCATATGTAGAGCATGTTATTTAATTAATTGGTATTAGAGAGGAAAAATTTGTGTGGCTTGACCCAACTCGAGGCTAGGGATGTTATATAGGATGGGATCCAATGAGTTTATTAATATACCATTTCATGAAAGTTCTAGTCAAAGTGCATTGAAACAAGCATAACCTAATAAATAGTCACCAATACTATTTGATGAACGTTATAAGTGAAAACATATTATGTGATTGCAATGATCTTCTCTAGCACACCCTACAAACTTTGGAATTTGTCTAAATGAATCTTGGTAGGAATGGAAGGATATAAGAAGGATTATGCTAGATGGGAACATTTGTAAGCTCTGTCAAATATGGAAGGTTAAGACTAGCCATTTATTGGAGATTTGGTGTGCGAGTTAGATTATCATTTTCATGATTGGTATTGTTAGTATTATGTGGACTATTTCCTGCCATGTTGGAGATTGGACTAATCAATGGAGTCTATTCATGAGAAACATATGAGTATGAACTAGATGGTGATGAAATGCACTTAAAAGAGCTCGAACATGATGAACTCAAAAGTGTAGGAGGGAGTGGAGGCCTACTATGTTTTATCCTCACATGATGAGTGGGATAAATGACAATACTAAGGATACCAAGTAAAGGAAAATGATCTTGGATCCTAGGAAAACACATAAGGAAGATATGAGGTGCAATCTTGATTAGGTGTGACTATTCCTCTCAACAAACAACGATAACTATCTTAGAATAAGGAAGAGAAAACAAACAATTTGTCTAATGCAAATGAAAAATAAACAAAATAAATTCCTAAAGAAATAATATTCACCCTATAAAAGGAAAAGGCTCACTAACCTAAGAGGTGCTACTGCTAAAAAAAATTATGGGAGATGAGAGGAATAGTCACACCTAGTCAAGATTGCAAACGTTTCTCAACAAATTGTAATGAGCTCTAGTGTGAGTAAAAGAGTGAAAGGTAGAACAATGACCTTCTAAACATTCAAATTTATGGGAGATGAGGTCTAGAAAAAGAGTTACTAGAAGTGTGAAAGATATAGTTATAGTGAAAGACTAATGAATGTCCACTGAGCAACCTCTCCATGGATATGTAGAATAAGTTACCTTTCTTTCAGCTAAAAACAATGATTTGGGGATCTTGAGTATAAAAGAGAAATGTATCTCAATCCCCCCTCAAGTCTCAACCTTGGCATTATCCACTCTTAGAGAGCATGCCTATTATATAATGGGTTTTGAACCATATCTTACAGAAATGATTTTAAGTTCCTTGAAGTTCAACAACTAAGCCTCAATATACATGGATGTGGAAAATTATTTAGATATCTATCCCCATAACCCCAACTTATCTAAAATATTATTTTTCTCCCCAAGAAAGGAATTTTAGTTGGTTAAAACTGTTTATTTTAAGATTGAAGTTAGTAATATGGCCGAAGTATTTGAATTAAAGTTTGACTTGTATACAGAGAAGGTGTGTATAACAAAAAAATATTCCTTGAAAAATAACTAAAAATAGAAAACTCTTTTCTTTAAACAAAATGTAACTTTACCTAATCTTGTTAGCAACACACTAGCAAGCTTATTCCCTATTCTACCTTACTCAAGAACTTGAGTAAGGTACAAGTAAAATAGCATGCATTTCAAATATCAAAAGCAAAGCAAAACATGAAGTAAATAATGAAAATTATCTTATTATGCCAATGCAAATAAGGACTTACAAACAACATTTCAATAGTGGTTGTTGTAGCAAAATGGGTTCCTGCCTTTATGGATGGTTTTTATACTTCTTGCTTGCTCCAATTCTAATTCTAAATTTGGTGGTAGTGGTTGTTGTAGCAAAATGGGTTCTTGCCTTTATGGATGGCTCTTTTACTTTTTGCTTACTCCAATTCTAATTCTAAGTTTGGTGGTAGAAGTGAAATTCAAAACAACAACAAAAAAAGGGTAAAGTAACATCAAGGGATTTATTTATAGGTGATATGGATTTTTCTTTAAAACCGATTTCATTGTAAACTATCACATACCATTAATGAAGAAATAGAATATATAACTAATGAGAACTAAATCAATGAGATGCAATTTTTTTTTTACATTAAATCTATAATATGGATTTTTAAAATTTGACATATTATAGGATTTTTAAAATTTGACATATATGTGTTGTAAAAAAACATAAGTTGAATGCCCTGCTATCAATTTTTTTTTAATAAATCAGGGGTTTGATATAATTTATTACAATAAGACTAAGATCAAATGATGATGGAAATGAGTATTAAAACTGCGATAAGATCAAATGATGATGGAAATGAGTATTAAAACTGCGATAAAATAAGTTGAATGCCATGTTATCAATTTTTGTTCAAATCTGGGGTTTGATATAGTTTATTACAACAAGACTAAGATCAAATGATGATGGAAATGAGTATTAAAGCTGTAATAAAATAAGTGAGCAAAATTATACTAATAATCCTATATATATGTGATGACATAAATTAAATTCAATATAACATTTTTTTTAACTAATAATTATAATAAATAATAAATGTTTATAAACCAAAATATATACAATATTAAATTTTTTAAATAATAATTAATATATGTGAAATAGTATGATAATTTTAATAAATAATAAATATTTATAAACCAAAATATATAAAATATCAAAATTTTTAAATAATAATTAATATATGTGAAATATTGTGATAGTTTTGATAGCCTTTTTCTTCAAGTTTGATGGCCCCTGTAAGGAGAAACCAAAAAATTTAGCCGAATAAGAAGGAGACACCAAAAAATTTAGCCGAGTTGGTGTGGCTTAAATACTCTTATCATCTTTTTATAGTTTTTAAGTAGAGAATTAGCAAATTGGAAAAAATATATTATTTAATATATAGAAATTATAAATTCATCCTAATTCAATAATTTTTAATCATATAAATTTCTGTGATAGTTTTAAGTATATTAAGAATTCATATTGATGAAACTTTTATCAGTAAAATTTATATGGAATTTATCTCTCACACATGCTATTGTATCTCAAATTAAATTCCATGCGCATCCTCGCATCTCCCAAATTAAAGAATAGGTTTTGTTGTCGTAATAACATGATTCCATGGTTTAACGAGTGTCTAAATGTCGACTACAGCAGCACAAAACATTTGCGGGACAATTACAACTGCTACACACGCCTACATTAAAATTGATAGCACCATGTCTGTAAGTATCTTAAAATTTGATTGTGATAAGACGAAGATGCCGTCTCCGACAGTTACACTGTCATTGTTAATGGACCGGACCGCGTTTTTTCAACCAGATGCATGTGCAGTGGCCCCTACGCTTCATTGTTCACACGCATGGTCGCCCTCACGCGGGTTCAATCAGTCATGTGAGATGCTTGCCATGGCTGCAACTGCTGTTAAATCAACTTGGGAGGCCAGGCACCAAAAACTACGACACTACGTCCCCCACCTATTCGAGGTGCTACATGCTCAACAGTAGAATGACATGAAGTTTTTGTAATACAATTATTATGTAGAAAGGCGTATACTTATTAGAAATTAGAAATGGGCATATTTAATCATCTTTTAACCATAAATTTCAATAGTATAATTATCAATTGAAGATGCTGGCATATTATTTGTAGTCGTTCCAAATCAATGAATGAAATCTCATGTTCATAACTTTCTTGCATTTTTAAATTACTGTGTGACCATCTAATTGTCACTTTAAAAAATGATTAGAAAACTTAATTCCAACCCTTTCAAATGAAAAAACCAAGAAAGAGTAATTGCACTATGTCAATTAGGGTTTTCTTTAACTAGGCGCCTGATTTGTACTGCATTGATAATTTTACCAACCGACACTAGTTTGCTGCTGTATGGTTATCAATTAAAGATACTGGCATATTCTTTGTAGTCCTTTCAAATCAATGAATGAAGTCTCATATTCATAACTTTCTTGCATTTTGAGGGAGTAAGTTAAACTGTTTACTTTCTAACATTTACTTAATATAATTAAAAAATTACTTTGTGACCATTTAATTACCAGATTAGCAAACTTAATTCCAACCCTTTCAAATTCTCTGTTCTTGACTAGCTTAATGTGAATTTGTCAGTAGTAATACAGTGAGCTGCATGGATTCTAACAACCCAAATGAAAAAACCAAGAAAGAGTAATTGCACTGTATCAATTAGGGTTTTCTTTAACTACACACTGGATTTGTACTGCTTTGGCAATTTTACCAACCAAAACCTTTGAGAATTTTACCAACCAAAACCTTTAAACATTCACCAGCCATGAGTTTATGACTGTGCTAATATATACACATCTGATAATTGAACTCTGGTTTCAAGAATGTAGTGGCCTGGTTTGATAGACAAATTGATGATACCAATTAAACGTATTGATGTAAACATGTGAACCGTTCGGAGCACGATGGATGGAATTCGTACAAAACATAACATGTTCTGTCTACAATTGGTTCAGCACTCGCTGAATCAACAAGGGAGCCATGTCGACGGTTCAGTCTCTATATATTTGAAACTCCTCAGCAGACCCATGCAGCATACGAATTCTGTTTTTAGGAATACCTAATCATCCTCCTGTTTTGATCTCTTTCTTTCTGGGTTCTGCTATACATATCCTCCTCATTCTGGTGAGCTCTCTGTTTCTTTGAAGATTATGCTTAAATATAGTACTCAATCGTTATTTAAGTCAAGGTATAATCAGTAGAAAATGCGCCTTTTCTTACCTCTTTTATATTGGGTGTGAAGGCAGTTCAATGGCACTTGTAAAAAGAATATCAATGCTTACACTATTGGAGCTCCTGTGGCTCTGTCCTCGAGCTTACGGGCAAGATGGGGGTTGGCAAACTGCACATGCCACTTTCTACGGGGGCAGCGATGCTTCTGGCACCATGGGTATGTTTATACATGTTAAACCATTTACCTCTTAGATTATTACTTCAGTCATTACTTTTTTTTTTTTTTGAAGATGGACATAATTAATTAATGATCTTTTAATTTTTATAATTAATCTTGGTGGTTTTCTCAGTCTGGTCTTCTCAGTCTAGCCATTGTTTGTGTTATCCAAATGGGCATAGTTAAATAACTTGCAAAGCATGCCATTTAGAGTCTCTTTTATGGATCGGTTTACACAAGTTCTGATAGTTCTGATACTTATGAGAACTGTTTTTTTTTCTACCAAAAGTCTAAGGTAAACCTAATTAGGGTTTATAAATGAAATAAGCCTTTGTACGTGCATCAACCACAATCATGTGACTCTGCTAGTTAATATAGCTACCGATTTCTTTCTAGTGGATAACCCTTAAATTGTATTTGTCATGCTTTAAAAACTTCTTCCTCTGATCGTCATTCTTATTTGAGAATGTTACAGGAGGAGCGTGTGGATATGGTAATCTGTACAGCCAAGGCTACGGAACGAACACTGTTGCTTTGAGCACTGCGCTTTTCAACGATGGGTTCAGCTGTGGAGCCTGCTATGAAATGAAATGCAATAACGATCCCCAGTGGTGTTTGCCAGGAATTGTCACGGTAACAGTCACCAACTTCTGCCCGCCAAACTCCAACGGTGGATGGTGCAATCCACCATTGCAGCACTTCGATATGGCCGAGCCTGCTTTTCAGCAGATCGCTATATACAAGGGTGGAGTTGTCCCCATCCTCTATAGAAGGTACTTGGAATAATTCCTATTCTCTATACACAACCCGATCTGGTCTGTCCTGATTTTGAAATTAATACTTTGTGATGGGTCTATTGCAGGGTCCCCTGCTCGAGGAAGGGAGGAATTCGTTTCACCATCAACGGCCATTCCTTCTTCAATCTAGTCCTCATTACAAACGTAGGAGGAGCAGGGGATGTTCACTCAGTTTCGATAAAAGGATCAGGGGGTGTTTGGCAGGCCATGTCGCGCAACTGGGGACAGAACTGGCAAAGCAATTCCAACCTCGACGGTCAGAGCCTGTCCTTCCAGGTCACCACCAGCGACGGCAGGACGACCGTTTCCTATAACGTAGCTCCTTCTGGCTGGCAATTCGGCCAGACTTTTGAAGGAAGCCAGTTCTAAAATGAAGGACCTTATGGAAATTGCAGTAAGTGAATAATTGGATTATGAATGCGGAGAGCTCTGGGATTCGGTGGTGTCTCATTATTGGCACCCGTTCTCATTCCTTCACTCTGCTTACTATCTTAATGTGAAATTATACAGTTATGGTGTGTACTGTAATTCAGATGCGAATTGGTATTCTCAGACTAATAACACTGAATTGATTGATTCATTTGTTTCATAATTATATTAGTGGTACCATATCTGGAATCGTTAAAGTGGTGCGGGGCCAATATTTCAGATTCATGTTATCTGTGTTTGCGACCAGCATAGTTTCAGAAGGATTGCTGCAAATCTCGTCTAACACACATCGCCAAAATAATTCGGAGCATTTGTTACTAGAGCTTTGCAAAAAATGAAAACATATGCCTTGGTGTTTAGTAACGTTTGGGTAATAAAAATAACGTCTTAACCTCCGCTCCCACGAATTTCTGTGAGTTAGTAAAAGCACCTATCAAATGTGAAGCAACTATCAAATATGAAGGGTTGGGTTATATTTCAATTCAATGGTTATGCATAAAATGATTATTATGGGAAAATATTTTAAATTTTACATTTTTATATAAAAATATTTAAATTTTTTAAATATAAAATAATTATTTGTGTGAAAATTTAATTCTTAATTTACCATTCTTTAAACATTATATATATATATATATATATATATAATTATTTTCCAAATAATCAATGAATAGATGCCTTAACAGTAATATAAAAAAACCAATATTGCATCAGCCTGCATTTTCAACATCTAGTTTTCAAGCTTTGGAAGTTTCGGGAGCTTGGGAACTAGTTGGGAACCTCCCCAATTTGTTGGGAATTCTTTTGGGAATTTGGGAGATTTTTGGAAGCTTCAACATCAAAGAAATGGGAACTTGGGAACAGTGTCCTAAAAGAAGAGCTTTAAATTAGAATTATTTTAAATTAAAATGTAAATATATTTATTACAAATACATAATTTCTTATAAATATTTTCATTATATTTAATCAAAATATGACTATAAAACTAAGACTAAACTATACATAAATATTATTTCAAAAATTAGTAAAGTAAAAAAACTTAATAATACTCACTTTATAGTTGTGGATATGAAAAACTTTTAATGCATTTATGTTTTCTTTCAAGCCCAAACTAAACATGAAAGTCTAATAAATCAATACCCTATCCACAACAAGTATTTGCTCCACTCTGTTGTTGATACCAACCAACCATATCATTGACTTTTATTATATTTTCATATTAGAAGAGTAGTACTATTTTGTTTTTTTCAATAAAAAAAAGAATAATGCTTCAAATTTACAAAGATGTTTAAAGTTTATATATGTAAAGTTTAATTTTAAAAAGATGTTAAAATTGTATATATGTATTTTCAATTTTGTTTC